>OMOT01000146.1:14636-30624 GCA_900312575.1 Acanthochaenus luetkenii
TGGAGGATCCACACGACAGGTCAGCGGGGGAGCTGGGAGGGGTGTGTGTAGAGAACGTCAGCCAGAGTTAACACATGGAAGTTCTACAAAATCATGAAATGTTATATTCCATACAGGGAAAGTCAGGGAATTTGATAAATTCTCTGGGAAAGTCAGGGAATATCTTTGCTGGTCCTAACCTGACTCTTTGACCCCAAAGAGTCTGGGAACTTTCTTTGATGTTGCCTACAATGATAGCGTTGCATTTGGGGAGGCGGGTGTTTTTGTGATGGGAGCATTTTCTTTCTGATTCATGTCGTCATCAGTGATTTGAGCCCCCGGTGTTCAGTGGTTACCCCGGCAACCGCTCAGCAGATGTCGAGAGTGAGAAAATGTCAACAGGTGCGAATGTTACAGCTGATTAAATTTGCAAACATTTATTCAGACTGCTGGCAGAACTTGAAAATGAAATGGCACTTTACAAAATATATTTTAAAAAGGAACATAGACAAGGAAGCGATTGCAACGCAGCTTAATATGAACTTTCGCCACGTTGTCCATTAGGTAAATTCTGGCTGCTTAGCAACTTAGCGGCACTGCCTACCGTCATTTGACATATCTGGCAGCCAATAAAAAAAACATAACGCTCAAAGGTTGAGTGCATTCCGATTGGAGCACATTGTTCGGTTTTGTCTCAGGTTTCTAGTCACCTACCACTTACAGCTGGATTGGAGCTCTAGCTCACTGGGCTAGGGAATATCAGGGAATGTTACAAATGGGTCAATTTACAGGAATATATCAGAATGTATTTTACTACTTTTTCACATATTTATTGCATTAGATTTTGGATTTTTCAGCCCAACTGTAGTGGAAACCAGACTGTTCACCCCTTTACAACTTTTCTGAGCTGAAACACAACATTCACAAACCAGGAAGGAGCAACATTTTTAGATCATCACTTTGAATTAATTATGGAAAGTCGTGGAAAAGTCATGGCGTTTTCTAGTAAGTGTGTGAGGCAGCAGATAAGGGATGCAATGTGACACGGGAACACCATGAAGGTAGATAGTAGTGTACTGTGTGTGTGTGTGTGTGTGTGTGTGTGTGTGTGTCAGTAGCATGCAAGAGAGGTTGGGCAGAGCTGTGTGTGGGTGTGGGTGACTAGGATGTGGTCTGACTTACTAGGTAAAGGTAGACAGCTGTGTGCTTACATTTTGTGTGTGTGTGTGTTAAAGATGAGAATAGATAAGGATGCAGTCTGACTTACCAACACTATAAAGGTAGAAAGTACTACTATGTACTTATGTTTCTGTATTGTGTGTGTACTAACATCTCTGCATTTGTGCATGTGTGTGTTTGTGTGTCCAGGTTGCACTGCAGGAGGGTCTTGAAAACGTCCAAAACTTCTTCCAGAGGAACAGCTGCCGACTGCCCCTCAGCCCCAGTCTGGTGGCCAAGGAGCTAAACATCAAGGTAACACACACACACACACACACCGGTCTTGACTAACAAGAAGCCACTGAACACTCATAGCCTCAATACAGACAATAATTCCGTGCATAAACAAAAGGCAAGGTTTCAGCAGTAGAACATCTTTATCAGGGTGACAGCATTAGACCTCCACTGGGTCATTTTTGTCACATTTATACAATTCACAATTATCTATTCTTGTTATGTACTCAAGTCAATACGCCATTCACGCCATACTGAATATCCCAGATGTACGAAGGATTAGTGGTAGTGAAATCACAACATTATCAATGAATGCAAATCCTCCGCTGAAGTCTTTCTGAGGGAGGGGAGGACGGCCACACCCTCCTAGTACAACCTCACTGGTTCAAACCACTTGGGAAAGGAGCTCATCAAGCCATTTTCTGCAAAGTATGAAACATGCACACACACGTTCTAAATTGCCCCATACTGATGTTCATCAAGGATTTTGAAATCGTGTACTTCGGATGTCAGAACACAGGAAGAAGAGCTGGAATTAATAATTTGGGCAGGTTAGGTTTAAAAAATGTAAGGGGCTTATGAAAATATCTCACCTCACATGAAATTAAAGATGCAAACAAACAAAACAATAAAAGAAAATCAAGATGATAAGCAAAGACGTGACTGGATTGTATATCAGGGTCTTAAAGACAACAGAACACAGCATGGTGGAAAATGGTAGAGCAATAACATGCATAAAATGACATGGGAGGAAACAAATAAACAAATGGCCCGTCGTTGTCTGTGTCTGTGTGTGCGTGTGCAGGCCTGCTCCTTCTTCAACTCCAATGCAGTTCCCCTAAAGCTGGCCCTGGTCAACGCTGACCCGCTGGGAGAAGAGATCAATGTCATGTTCAAGGTGCACACACAAACACGCAAAATGTTGAAAATGTTACCTGACCGTATGAACAATCACCATTTCAAACAATACCTGATCATTGACTCTCATATATCTACCACACACAGTCCATTCATTTACACTGGGGAGTTGTGATGATATGGTACAACTCCTGCTTACATGCCTCTCATCTCAACCCTGCGCCCCCTGGTGGCTAGAGTGAAATATCTTAACTGCTGTATGTTATTTTTATTTTGTGTGTGTGTCAGGTGGGAGAGGACCTGAGGCAGGACATGCTGGCTCTTCAGATGATCCGTATCATGGACCGCATCTGGCTGCAGGAGGGCCTGGACCTTCGCATCGTCAACTTCAAATGCATCTCCACTGGCAAGGATAAAGGTAACACACACACACATCAACTTTTAAACGTATCACTGACAAGTTTCACTGACAAAAACACAGGTCAGACATCCAAACATTAAATCTATTTCCAAATTAATCTACACCGGCAAAGACAAACATTACAGGCGCAGAAAAGAAACGCAGAAAAACGAAAACAATTATTTTGCATCTCCACTAGCAAGGACAAGCACTCCAAACTCTTAAGATGTTTTATTTTTTCCACACAGTCCCCTTTTACATTGTCTTTGCAGCCAGTAGTATTTGGTGGGGATACACCAATCAGTCTTTTGGAGATTCTGCAGATTTTGCAGATTGAAATGATGCATTTTAATCTGACTTTCTATCAACAAGAGCACATAATATCATGACAACCTGGCGTTATGCTAACTTGACATACTCCGATCAACTACAGCAATACAATACAATTTTAGAAGGGGAACCCCAGAACTGGCTGTTGTAAGTGGGTGGTGTGTTTTTTTGATTTTTGTTGTTTTTGTCAACCAGGCATGGTGGAGCTGGTGCCGTCCTCCGACACTCTGAGGAAGATCCAGGTGGAGTACGGCGTCACTGGATCCTTTAAGGACAAACCGCTGGCTGAGTGGCTCCGCAAGTATAACCCTGCTGAAGACGAGTACGAGAAGGTACACACACACAAAACACACAATTAATTTAAGGAGAATAGCTGTTACGTTGCTGGAACATCTCTCTGCTACTTCAGGTCCACCTAAACTATTGTTGCGTACCGCTCATAGTGAGTGATGTAATCCAATCTTGTGTTCCCGTTGCCTGTTCACAGGTTCATCTGTAAGAGATAATGTACACTGAACCGGTCATTGTTGCAAAATAAGCAATTAAAGGCCCTGACTGAAAGCACATTGAAGACGTACGTTATCCTGCTAATTAAAGGGCTACTTACCAAAGATATTAGTCATTTTACATGACTTTTAAATGAGTGAGAATCAGAATAGAGTATTCAACAACAGCTGTGTATATTCCGTTTTAAAGTAAACTAAATATCCTGCTGACAGATTCCTAATGACAAGTCAGGCTCGTCATTATAGCCTGTCTTGTCTATAATACAAACTATATTGTGTAATATTTTGATCCAATCCCTCTGGTGTCACTTTTGTGTAAAGAAATTGCTTCCTTGTTCCTTTCAAGCTAAAATTTAATAATTGGCAGTGATGAACCATGCATTTAATGTTGGAATTGGTCTTGTGTAGGTCAATGGGTAGAGCATGACATTGACACAGCTAGGGTTTACACTACATCATGGCAACACTTGGTCATGTAGCCACCAAAGAATATCTATATATTCACACGTAGCCGACTGCTAACAACCCGAATAGTAGCTTGTGCTTCACTGTACCTTATACACCTAAATCAAAACAACTGATGTCTGCACTTTTGGACATGGAGTTTACCTCAAATGTTCTCACACTTTCTCCTTTGCTCTTGCTCTCTTCTCCCCCCCCCTCTCTCTCTTTCTCTCTCCCTGCTCTCTCCAGGCATCAGAGAACTTCATCTATTCATGTGCAGGATGCTGTGTGGCGACCTACGTACTGGGCATCTGCGATCGCCATAACGACAACATCATGCTACGCTCCAGCGGTCACATGTTCCACATAGATTTCGGCAAGTTCCTGGGCCACGCCCAGATGTTCGGCAGCTTCAAAAGGTGAGAGTGTAATGAGCTCTGCGTGTATGTGTGCACGCACGCACGCAAGTGAGCAGAGATGCTCATCAGGTACGCTACCATCCGTTGTTGACAAATCTTCAAAAAACTTGGTGTGTTCCTTTAAGGGTCGTTGAATTACAAATGTAGTATACTGTACTGTATACTCCATAGCATGTTTCATGCTCGTTTTCAGCAATGCCCTGCTTCACAGTTCACACAGGTTCTACACATTCCCACCTGGGAGCTGCCCAGTACAGCCACAGCCTTCTATTTTGGGGCATTCAGCATCTCCACTGGAGCAATTGGAGGTTGTTTACCTTGCTCAAGGGCACCTCAGTGGTAGTTGAAGGAGGAGAGAGCATTTCTCATTCACTCCCCCTGAACTGTAGCTGAATTTTGACCTTTTCTCCCTTTATACCTCCCACCTCCTCCCTGTCAGGGACCGGGCTCCGTTCGTTCTGACCTCTGACATGGCGTACGTCATCAACGGGGGAGAGCGTCCCACCAGTCGCTTCCAGCTGTTCGTGGACCTGTGTTCCCAGGCCTACAACCTGATACGCAAACACTCCGGACTCTTCCTCAACCTGCTGTCACTGGTGAGGCAGAACACACACACACAAACCCATACACATAAACATATACTGTATATTCTGTATGTACACACAACTGGCAGAGTGGAATGCAACACAGTCTGTCACAGAACTGTTTTAATGGATTTTTGCATCGGGGTGAATTCTTGAATATCGATATCCAATTTTATCCCGGTGAAATATGATATTGTTACCCATTTTACCCTTATTTTTACAGCAACACTCACATACACACACGCACACAGTTTGGAGCAAATGGGGTTCAGGCGTTTTGCACAAGGGCAGTAGCTCAGGAGGTAGAGTTCCCGCCCCGCAACTGCAAGGTCGGCGGTTCGAGTCCAGCTCCTCCCGGGAAAAGAAATCTGTCGTAGTGTCCTTGAGCAAGACACCTAACCCCGAATTGCTCCCGTTGAGCTGGTTGGTACCTTGCATGGCTGCCTCCGCCAACGGTATGACATGTAAGTCGCTTTGGATAAAAGCGTCTGCTAAATGCTGTAATGCTGTAAATGCACCTCGGTAAGTGCTGAGGGAGGGAGAGAGGGTCATTCTCTTAGCCTGCTCAAATTTACCCTGCTGGTCTGGGGATTTGAACCAGTGATGCTGTATTCGTTTGCCAGCCCGGCTCTTGGACCTCTAGGCTGCTGTCAGGTTTTCTTACTTGACTTTCTTACTGACTTTTTCTAGCCTCAGCTTATTTTTCCTTTGTCTCTTTTCTGTAGTTTTGTCCTCTTTTTTTTTTTTTAAGGGTCTCCCTTGTTTAGCTGTACTGTTATCTTTTGCACCTGCAAGAGCCAGAATAACAATATATGCAAACCAAGAGCAGTTGTGCCTTCCTAATAAATCTACATGCTTCACTGTTGTCCTGGAAATGTCTGCTGGTAGAGCATGGTAAATACTTCTTGGTCTGGTTTCTCAAAAGGCTTGCTGCAGTTGTATTTCTAAAAGTGTAGCTCGTTCGCCACATTGTGTCCTAGTTACCTACTGGCATTATAATGATCTGCCATGACATATTTAGTTTGGTTCCAAAATGAGCTATGGTACCTTTTAAAGGATAGTAGGTTGGGGCGGCACGGTGGCTCAGTGGTTAGCACTGTCGCCTCACAGCAAGAAGGTCCTGGGTTCAAATCTCACCTGGCCCTTTCTGTGTGGGGTTTGCATGTTCTCCCCGTGTTCGCGTGGGTTTCCTCCGGGTGCTCCGGTTTCCTCCCACAGTCAAAGACATGCAAATATATGTGTTTGTGTGTAGTGTAGTACATGATGTGATGTACTGTGTATATGATGCATGCAATGTAAAGCCCTTTGAGACATACTTGTATAAAAGGGCTATATAAATAAAGATTGATTGAGTAAGTAACTTAAGGCCTTGGTTGACAAAATGATAACATTAACTTTTGTATTATATTTTAGAGAAATTTAATTATTAACTTCAGGTAATGTTTTTTTTACTGTTATTACACGTATATTTCTGGTGATATACATTTACTTTACAAAATTATTATGGGTTAATCTGTGGAGCTACTTACTCATAACTCAAACGATGGATTTGAACGTGTGTTCCTATGTATGTTTATCTGTTCTCCTGATGTGCGCGCGTGTGTGTCCGTGTGTCTCAGATGACATCGTCAGGCCTCCCAGAGCTGACCGGCTCCCAGGATCTGAAGTACGTGTACGACGCCCTGCAGCCACACAACACTGACGCCGAGGCCACCATCTTCTTTACCAGGTAAACACACTCACCTCTCCCAGCGCTGGTCCAAACTCAACTGTCTCCACTTCTGTAAAACACATGTATCGGCAGACTGGGCAAAATATAGTACATTTACGTTTTAGGCATTTAGCTGATGCTGTTATCCAAAGGATCTTACAATGATTGTGCACGTCGGGCTTCAGTGTCTCGCTCAAGGACCCTTCAGCAGGACAAATGGTTGTTGATGAATGCACATTGGGCATCTGTTACGGGGATTGACCCTGTGGCTTTTTGATTGAGGGGCAGTCTGTCTAACCTGTAGCTGGGTATCTATGGGTCTTTTAAAATGTCTGAAAATAATTGTCTAGATTTACTAGATTGAACTACCTACTTTGGGTTCCAAATGGGTTCTGTAGGTCCCTTTGGCCATGGAACAGCACAAAGAGTCACATTGTCTTTTCATTGAAATTGAAATGTTGTCATATTTGCACTTGGGATCACAAGGTTGCAAGGTCTTCACATAACAGCAGCAATATACATTACAAAATACTTAAAATGGGCTTCCTGGTGGATCAGTGGGCTAAGGCATGTACCATGTAACTGCAATGTCCTGGGTTCGAATCTGGTCCAGGACCTTTGATTAGATTAGATTAGATTGCACTTTATTGATCCCCTAGGGGAAATTAATGTGTTACAGCAGCAATTGGCAGAACAATGCCAGAAATGGGGAAAGCAATACAAATACAAATAAAAAACACAGGTAATAATAAGAATAATAATGGCCACTTATAAATAATGCACTATACAAATGCATTATACTAAATTGAGTCCTGTGCATGTCATCCCCTCTCTCTCCCAATCTGTCCTGTTTCTCTCTACTTTGAACAGTCAAATAAAGGCTACTCTGGGATTTTGTTTTCTCTTAACAAGTATAGAAATGTGTAGTTACTTTTGGCCAAGCTGCTGTTTGGAGTGGTTTTTTTTTAATGCTACTACTTCATGATATCCACCAGGTGGCACTATAACAATGGGAAGTCTAGAATAGCTGACACACTGGGTATGGTGTTACCCAGCTTTTTGTTCTAAAACTGGTCAGACTGGTTTGGAACTAGGCCGGTTAACAGAAAACATGCTTGGTGAAAATGGGTAAAAGAGAAAAAAGTGTATTATTCATATTTTTGCGCCGTCATCCAAAAAAATTGTCTCACCTCCACTATTCATCTCTCTCTTACTGCCACTACTCATCCTTCTCTCCCTCTCTCCCCCTCCTTGCCTCCTCCCCTTACCTCTCTCCTAATCTTTTTACTCCTTTCCTCCTGTCTTTCTTCTCTTCCTCTCTCCTGCTCCTTCCCTCTCTACCTCCCTCTCCCCCTCCATCTCTCTCTCTCCTCCCCAGGCTCATAGAGTCCAGTCTGGGCAGTGTGGCCACCAAGTTCAACTTCTTCATCCACAACCTGGCCCAGCTACGATTCTCTGGTCTGCCGGCCAACGACGAGCCCATCCTGTCCTTCTCCCCCAGGACCTACACCCTGAAACAGGAGGGCCGCATTGTCCACGCCTCCATCTTCTCCTTCCAGAAGAGATACAACCCCGACAAGCACTATGTAAGCCCCACCAACGCCAAAGGCTGTTTTATGGTTATAAGACAGGTGTCTTACGAAAAGTGTCTCAAAAGAAGTACCGCGAGACGTCTGTGTAGTGAACTCTGATTGTATGGATCTCTCGCCGTCTCGTCTCTGTGCAGACCTATGTGGTGAGGATCCTGAGGGAGGGGCAGAACGAGCCCCAGTTTGTCTTCCGCACCTTTGACGAGTTTCAGGAGCTCCACAACAAACTCAGCATCCTCTTCCCCCTCTGGAAGCTGCCGAGGTAGGGCAACACCTCCTGCACAACCCTCAGCTTCTTACCCCTCAGCGTCGTCTCAGTTTCTTAATGGGAGACTTTGATATATCCGTCCTTTACTAATATATCAGACGGTACTTTTGGCTGGAAATAATTTTGTCCTTTTAAACAGCTTGTTGGCATTTCTAGCATTTCTCGTGGAAACCATTGGATAGCGCACACAGGAAACTGATGATGCTAATAAAGACGGATCCCAGAATTTACTGTTGACTCTTCTGAAGGTGTCATGGGCGTAATTCAATGAAACATCTATGCCATGAGGATTGATAACCCCAACTACATATCCGCTGTCACCCACATCCATGCCAGGTTTCTGTGTAGGTGCCACCCTAGTTCAATAGCATAAGGGAGAGTTACATCATATGCTGGGGAATAGTAAATGTGCCTTGGCTGTCTATCTCTAGTTTCCCAAACAAGATGGTGCTCGGTCGCACCCACATCAAAGATGTGGCGGCCAAGAGGAAGGTGGAGCTCAACAACTATGTCCACAACCTGATGAGGAGCTCCACAGAGGTCACCCAGGTAAACACACACGTACACAAACTGTTAACGCATTGACACACATACAAGTACATATGTGTCATCCATAAACATTTTATATTTACCCTGATTATCATTAACGCTGTAATAGCACACTGTGAGAGTTTATAATGAAACATGTCGCATGTCATCCCCCTCTCCCCCCCCTTCCTGTCTTTCTCAACTTGTACTGTCCAATATAGCAGAAATGCCATAATAATAAATCCCAATGGATCAATGTAAATATTCACACATCAAAATACATATGTAAACACATCATTGAAATAATCCCCTCACTTCTCTTTCTAGTGTGATCTCATCTACACCTTTTTCCATCCAATCGCACGGGATGACAAGACAGAAGGCTTAGAGGCCACGCCCAAAGCACCGGGTAAATACCTGCACCATTCTCCAAACGTTTGCCAAACTCATACTGTATGTTTGTAGAAAAGGGCGTAAGTAGAAGGCATTTAAAATAAATAATACATGAATAGATAAATACACAATTACTTAGTTATTAAACTTTTATTTGACTAGGAAGTCGCATTGAGATTAAAACCTATTTTACAAGTGAGACCTAGCCAAGACAGGGCCAAAGCAGTATAAAACAGCATACAAAAACAGCAACAATAACAACAATAGTACACAACAATAAAACAACCATAATATACAAAAACTAAAGCAGTGTTAATTACTGAATTAATTGAGAAATGGCTAAATGAATGAATTAATGAAAACACACTTATTTTTTAAATACTAAAATATATTTTTATAAATGGATAGATTTAAAATTTACAATAATAATAATAGAGTGCTATAGCCTTTTTCTTGTCAAACACTTTAAATGTACCAAACAGTGTAAAGACGGACCCACGTTTACCTATTTGTCCAGTATATTCTATTAAGAATTTGTATATTCTTGTGATAACAATGTCATAAATATGATGTATGGTATTTGGCTGTTGCAGAGCCTCCGCCACTGAGCCCCACATCTGGTCGGGTGGAAGGAGAGGTGAAGGTCTCGGTCTCCTACAGGAACAGCACTCTCTTCATCATGGTCATGCACATCAGAGACCTGGTATGTACACCAAGGCACTGATACCCATACTGAGAATCTGCTGGGATAGATTCTTATGCTTTTGTATTCATATTATGCCCATCTATCCATTAATCTATATTCCATCTGCTCCCCTTCAGGTTTCTGAAGATGGAACAGATCCTAACCCGTATGTGAAAACCTACCTGCTTCCAGATCCACACAAGACTTCCAAACGCAAGACAAAGATCTCGAGGAAAACCAGGAATCCTACTTTCAATGAGATGGTGATTAAATATTGAAATTCATTGGCTGTACATGCACTGAGAATTCCTGAACTCGAGGAACCTGGTTTTGGTTTGACGCATGTAAACACCATAACTGTGTTAGAATAACCCAGGTAAGATCATACTTGGATTACAACAAAAAACTACTATCGGGATCATAATTTCTGTCCCATCTATTTAGAGGTAACCTCAAAGAGGAAGACAGTAGCTGGCGGGTGCAACTATTCATACTTGATGAGTGTGGACCGTTTTGTCTGTGGACAGGAACATTCTGTTAATTGGTTCATTCATGGCAACAGAGATTCTCAGTCGCAAGTCAAAGGGGGATGTAAACAGCTTAACCCCCAAAAAGACCTTAACCGATGTATGGCCAATAACTGTCAAGTCTGCTCTCCATGTGGTCGGATAACAGACGCTAGCCTTTTCAGTAGTCTTCATGGTAGAAAGCAGGATTCAAATGTGTTTGCCTCCCTCTTCCTCCACAGCTGGTGTACAGCGGCTACAGCAAGGAAACCCTGGGCCTGCGGGAGCTGCAACTGAGCGTGCTCAGTGCCGAGTCACTGCGCGAGAACTACTTCCTGGGCGGCATCACGCTCCGACTCAAAGACTTTGACCTCAGCAAGGAGACGGTCAAGTGGTACAAACTCACGGCCGTGCCCTACTTCTAGCGCCCCCCCTCCCCTCCTGAAACCGGGAACAACTCCACCTCTGCTGCATTCACATCATATGGGAAAGACGGTAGACACGACCTTTCTACCTGAAAATACCGGTCACCTTTGCTTTCAGGTTGTAAATTCGACTTGGGAACTCGGGTTTGGTGATGGACCCTGATTCCACCGACTCCCTGAATTCTGAAGTCAACAAAAAGAAAGAAGCCAAGAATAGGGAGTGAGATTCTCATTTCAAATGATACAAACCAAATGGGTGATTTTTATCAGTAATTTTGTGATCTCTGCTCTTAAAATGCCGTGACAGGACACAACTACTTTTTTGTTGTTGTTGTTGACATTGCAATGGTTGGGTTTGCTGAAAAACACGAACTCAAATGTATCGCTCACTAAGTGCATGTGTGTTATGTGTTAAACTAAGCTGATCAGGAGCAACGTAAGTGTACAGAAAACCTCCCTCATGTCGTCTTGACATGCGCGAACACTTCCAACTCACTGCTTTTAACTGTCAGGTCATTCCAATGGTTATTCCCATATGACATGAATGCAACACCCCCAAAGGGGAGCCTCGAAACTCCACCCCTTCACCTCACTCCACCCACCCTATCTCTTTCTCTCACTAACCAGGATTGTTTCTGTGACAAACAATCTCCACTTATTTTGTCTCCTTTTCCATAAACTATAACAGAGAGCTGTAATGTTTTGTACATTTTGACATTAGAGGACCAAAACGGCTTACTTTCAGAAGAGTATATATAGATTGACACATTTATTTTTTAAGGTATAGAAGGGGATTCATTTTTACATTTTCCTTTTTTTTCCTACATAGACGAGCAGAGATTTCTGAGTAGAGTAGTCCAATAAACCAGGAAATGAAGAGTGACCTTATGATTCCCTAGGTATGTGCCAAAAGATGTGAGAAGGACGGCAAATCAAACCACTCTCCCAAATGGGGAACTGAACAGAGAGCCTTTGTACTCACAATCTCCTTCTTTTTTTTTTGTAAATCGCTCGACATGGCCTTATTTCAGTACATATTTTGTTAACATTGTGATATTTCCCTATTAAAAGAAAAATATATTCTGTAAAGCTATGCCAATGGTTCTTTCAGAGCGAGTCTGGTGCTGCACCGGCATCGTAAGGTTTTTTGGAACAGTGGACTGCTACTAAGTGCACACTACCAGGTCTTTCTCTGGTGGTATTACTTGACTCCTTTCACACAGCACACCTTACGGGGGAATTTGTATCATAAGCTTTGGAACATGCTCTTGTCTGCGCTCTAGATGCAGAGGTTATGGTTGCTCGATTACACTGATCGTAGGGCAGGTCGATGTTTCCTTCAGGTGGTTTTAAACCACAATTTGGACTTGATGAAACTGCAGTTTAGGAACTGCAATACTGGAGTCCAGACAGGCGTGTTTCAGCTCAGGCAGCAATACCACAATCTCATTCTCAGTGCCTTCTGATGGGGGGCCGTGATGGGGGACTGGGTAAAAGGTTAGCAATAAGTTAGCCTGCCAGTAGAGTCTGGATCCAATCACATCTTTGGTTTTTAAGTGACACATTGTTCTGAATTGTGAGGGAACATCAGGCCAACTGAACACAGATCAATGTTAACTTAAACCAGGAGCCATCTTTACAAAAAGGGAACAAGATCCTGAGCAAGAGATTGGCTGCTTTCCTCTCCACTAGCTAACTATCAATCTAAAGAATGTTAATAAAGAAATGAAGATGAATTTATCTGGAAATGTTTTAAAGAAAATATCTACGAAGACAGTTGTGATCTAGGAGCATTACTCACGCTCTTTTAGTGACTGTACAAAGAAAGAAAAACAGAGTTTGTATTAACATGGCCAGTTATTTATTTTTAATTGGTGATCTTTAACCCGAATGGATCAGTGTGTATTGTAATCCCTATTTCCTAAAGCAAATTAAATGTTTTTTTGAACAAAGCTGAAGTGGCACTGTGTTCATTTATGTTGTATAAAAGTGAGAAACAAAGTCACACAGCTCCAGCTCCTTCCTCCTGTGTTGATTCAGCAACTTGTTCAAGGCTACCTTGATGGTATTTAATGCAAGACATTCCCACCCAGATTTTTGCCATCAGGTCCAAGGATTCAATCCAGTGACATTCCAGTCACAAGCCTACATCTCTACTGCCACCTGCAGGGCAGAAAAACATTATCTTTTGAGGAATTGTCCCTTGAATTAATGGCATAGCTTATAGCTTTCAACAATACAGTGATTTAACAAAAAACACGTTGCCTTGTATTCTACTTCCTAACAGTGTTGTAGTACTCGAGTCCTGAAACTCAGATTTGATTTTGACTCGATTTACCATTTTGATGACTCGTGACTTGACTGACTTGAATATTGATGAATGACTTGAACTTGGGACTCGATCGCCTTAGACATCAGCTACACATCTTTTCAGCATTACCCTAAAGTTGTACCTGGTCATCTGATTGGTTAACAATACAGGCCTACATGTAGACACAGGCTATGATCTTACAACACAACTACTGATAGGATGATGTAATGCCTGGGAGTGAGAACTGTTAATTTTTAGTCTGTTTTGAAACTAATTGAAAAACAATTGAAATGATTGAAATCCACAACTGAGAGTCACCATCATAACTAATACACTTGCTTTTAATGAGACATGTACATTTGTACGAGTTCTTTTTCATTTGTTCTGGCATGGATTACTTGATCTCAAACTGGTTACTCTGACTTGAGACTGGACTTGGACATGACCTTGGTGACTCAGACTTGGGACTCGGATCCAAACACATTGAGGACTTGGGTTTCGAGGTTTGGTGACTCGACCGCAGCACTGCTTTTTAAATGTATGGGCAGGGATTGATAGTGGATTGCAGGCCCGACAAAATGCAAGTCTCATTTGGATCTTGGCTGACCTTATTCAAACACTACAGAACAACATATATTTGGAATACATATTTTACATTCTGTATATTTAAAAAATATAGTTTACAAATATATATACACAAAAATATATTGTACATATATTTAATAATTTATATAGTGTATTCAATTTAATTTAGAGTGCTATGACAGAAATCTGACTGGTTCAGCGTCCATAAAGCTCCTCTTTTACGTCATTGCGTCACTTCCGACGCAGGCGCAACATACTTTTTTCTGTCGCGTGTGCGGCCTCTCTTCCTTAACCGCCATCATGGGTCGCATGCATGCTCCCGGGTAAGCTTGCTTTTTATCATATAAAGTTGTTATTTCACCAAGGAACATTGGCTTAAATGATGGGTTATAGTTTATTAGCGTGGTATTGGCGTCTTACGACCAAATCTAGCTCTCTAACTTGACCCAGAAACTAGATAATTGATTTTAAAAACCACCATCAACTCGACATCACTAGCTACCATTAGCTAACGTTACTACCCGCTAACGCTGGCCTTTACTGCCTGACGTAAATTCCTAGTCAGACAAATGAAATATCCAACATCCTCAGATTTAATGCATGGTTCATTTTGTTTAGAATGATTTAAGTTGTGTTCTTGTAAGCTCATATGTTATCCGCTTTTCTTAACCTGTAACGCTAATGTTAGCACGGATAGGAAGCTAGCTGTCTTGAGTGTAGCTAGCTGGCCCACCACGCGATTAAACCTTATTGAACTGTACGGTTCGCTGGTGCAAGAAATGGCTCTTGTTCGTTGCCTTTACACATGCCTGTCAGCTTGTGTGCCTCGCCATTTTGTCCCGCTGTCAAAAGTGACGAGGTGTCTTAACTAGTCTTATGTCTTCTACAGAAAGGGCTTGTCCCAGTCGGCTTTGCCTTACAGGCGCAGTGTTCCCACTGTGAGTATACAGTAACGTGAGGTTCACAGATATGAACGCAGGAAATGCCAGTTTCTCAACAGATTTTGTCATTTGGTAATCTTGAAAACGTGCTTTGCAGTGGCTGAAACTCACCTCTGATGATGTCAAAGAGCAGATCTTCAAGCTGGCCAAAAAGGGTCTGACCCCCTCTCAGATTGGTATGTATGGCTGCATCCAGACTCTTTAAGAATCTTTAAGGGGAAATGCAGGTTAAATGCTCGGTATGCATCAGTAGAGTTTAGGCAGAAGACAAATGTTGCATTTACAGCATGGTAACAATAACAACTGCTTTCCAAAAGTACCTAATGAAGTAGTTGTATTGCTTTGTCCTACTGTCTGAACACTAACTGCAATTAGTGTGCATGGAACGCTTGACGGCACACGTGGACCTGCTACGGCAACAGAATCTCAGAGAGAGCACGATATACTGTCAACGGTGAAGTACACATAATTTCTGTGCACTGGACTCCTGGTTGTACATCAGATGTTACTGTTGCCAACTTTTCAGCCTGCTAGATATATACACGTTTTGTCATTCTCCACCTCATCATTGTTTGTACCTATATTGACCAAACCTATCTGCAACTGTAAAGCCCCTTTCACCCATGCAACTTAACATGGACATTTTCTGTGTCGTTGATGATTGAACGGGAGCCGGAATCTGTTTCGGAAAAGTTTGAACGTTGGTGTGAACAAACGCCATCAAGCACACAACAGGTTACAGCGGTCTTTGGTAATATGCTTTCACATAGAGCAAGCAAACCAATCAGAAGAGACTCTGGGTGGCATATATAATTCTGCAACTTGCTAATAGCAAGTACTTGTTTGGAGCGGGAGAGTTGAACGTTTAAAAACGGGCAATGTGGGCAAATTCTTTCTTTGGGAGTTGGGCAGACTGAGATGAGACAGCTACTAGCCATCCCAGCAGAGATTAATTGGCACATTCATTACATTATGGTATTAGCAGACGCTTTTATACAAAGCGACTTACATACCATATATGTATGTATATGTGTGTGTATATATATATATATATATATACTCCACAGCAGTGGC
>OMOT01000148.1:0-10069 GCA_900312575.1 Acanthochaenus luetkenii
CATGTTGTTATATGGGAGCCGAGCGTGTTCCTCTCCGTTCACATGTAACGCGTTCGACACTGCGGGTTGGAGAAACCTCAAGTCAGACTAATGCTCTTCAAATACACCCTGAGATACACACAGGGACACTGACGGTTCACAATCCTCGGTTACTGTATGGGGTATTGAGGTGTGTGTGTGTGTGTGTGTGTGTGTGTGTGTGGTGGGGGAGAGGGAGGTTGAATAATACCTTTCAAGCTAATAAGATATTCTTCCAAATGTGTTTTTTCTTTACAGAACAATTGCCAGAGAATTATTTGAAAGCCATTCTATCTTTAAAGATCTATGATCTAAAAGCAGCTCATCGGGGCCAGTGTTCCCTCTGAGATGATCAGCTTGGTGACCTACAGCTAATCACGTGTCACACCGACCAGATCATCGGTCACTGCTCCGCTTTGTGCCCAGAAATGTCGTTTGGATCCGCTGACTTTGCCTGACATGCGGTTTCTCCCTCCAGGACGGTTGGCGTTCCAACGACCCGTTCAGGGAAATCCTCCTGAGGATGACGAGGAAGCCGCGGCCGCATCAGTTCATCGGTCTGATGGGGAAGCGCTCCATGGGTAAGACGCGTCACCCCCAAAACCCCCCCAAACCCCTATACCGTCTTGCTCTCCGTTTGTACCCACTGAAACGTCTCCTCTTCTCACTTTCCCTCCCGCAGCAAACGCACAGATCACCCGCAAAAGTAAGTACCGCGGTCTTTTTTAAATTTGTCTTTTTTATTTGGTAAATGTTCATGTTTCGTTCAAAAGGCAGACAGTAGGGGAAATTCCCTAGAACGTCCCTGCATCTAACAGCGCTTTCCACGAAGGCTTCCATAATCAGCCTACCTGCATTATATTAAGGGGACAAAGAAGAGAAATGACCGATCAAATATCTTTATTTGGTGCATGTGACAATTTATTCGATGTAGGTCACCAAGCTATCAGCTCAGAGGAAACACCATGACTGCTCCCCGCTGTGACTTTGACTTTGATATGAATCCTAAAGAGATTCCAGCTATTTTTACTTGATCTTCGCTCTTTCTTATAATGATAAAAACGACTAGATCAAATCATTCACACTAAGATTGGAGTGGAGTGACTAGATGGTTTCAGACACTCAATACCAGAAAGTCACTGCCACGGAAAAGAACAAATCCCTCTCCAATTCTGCCCACAATATGATTCATAGAGTGGTTAAGAAAGAGCGGGTAACTTGGAGGGGGGGCGTACATTTTCATAGGTTTGAGTGGATTATTGTGGGTTTGAGGGATCGTGGATGTTATTGTTTCGTCGTTGGATTTTCCCTTTCTCCGTCGGCGGCATTTTCTAAATGACTCCCTCACTCAATTCAACGCAGTGTGCAGCATAAGCAAGTATACGTCTAGTGTATTCCGTTTATGCAGGCATGACTGTAAATCACTCATCATTTAGGGGAGGGGGAGAGTGCTGTGATCAATGCCCCAAGGACATCTGGGAGTTCAATTGGATTGTTTACGTGTCTGGTGGAAAGATGGAGCTAAGCATCTCACCCTTCACTCATAACTGGAATGCCTTCTACCCATGCACGAGGCCAGAGAGTGTCTATGTACAGATCGTCATGATTTAGTCAATTTAATGTGCTTAGTTTACTCCCATCAACTTAATATAAATGTCGGTGTTTGTCGTTTTTAGATATTCCCTGGGGTCTCATTGCAGTTTTATAAAAACGCGACCATAACCATATCACATTATTATCCATTATTATCATATTACAGTCCATTACTGTGATTGACAGGGCCGCCGGTCAGTCTGTGATGCAACTGTCCCTCAGGTTGTCTCTCATGTGCAATGTGCATCCTCACATTGATGAAAACAACTTCCTCACCTGAAATAGTGTGACCGTCACCCCTCAGTAGTGCACCAGTGACTCACCAGTGTTCATTTTGGGGTCACACCAACCTGGCTTGGCTTTCATAGAGCTGAAGTGAAAGTGGTGAAATGTTTTTGGGAAGCCCAACCCTCATCTGTTGCATTTAGGTATATGCCACTTCTGTCCACTCTTTGCTGTTTGTTGTCGTTATACATTGGGTCAGTGAACTGATTAGAATCACAATATATTGTCTTTTAAGGGCATAAAATCAACTCCTTTGTTGGACTGATGGGGAAAAGAAGCCAAGCGGATCCAGGTAATGTATTTCCTCCCAGAGTGAAATGTGTTAAGCCACCCTGTATACTTTTATTTTCTTGTACCATATTTCAGAAATGAATGAAAGAAAGGACTAGAGATAGCAAAGTATAGGTTAATGATTAAAGGTCACCGTTTGATTAACAAGCTTTCTCCCTAAATGCAGATTCCTATGAGTGGAGCACAATACAGACGTACGACAAGCGCCGCTAAACGGGCATCTTCTCACCTGCCTGCTTCTCATCTTGCCATTCCTCATACATGGGAGGGTACCTGATGCTGGTTTTGTTTTTGTCAAACCACGTATAGCTGTTAGTCTAATAAAAATGTGTTTCCACATTGTAGTCATGTAGCAGTGCTGTACCTGTGCCAATTTGATTTATCTCGGCAGAAGGGTAAAGGGGTGAGTGTGGAAAATTATATCAACCCCTCACAGAAACATGTTATTAGATATATGTGACTATTATAGAACCATTCGCCATGCCACAAAGAAACGCCTGTTGTTGTGGACCATCAAAGCAAGGCTATACCGAGGGTATGCGGGAAATTGCACTGCCAATCTCATTGTATAGTGCCTCATAACTTTGTTCTGCAAATACAACCTCTGAGATAGATATACTGTACTGACTGGACATGTTCTCATTTAGGTTTTGAAGTGACTTGAGAAATGCTGTCATGTTTTCAAACTAGACATATGGTGTGACATGACGGAGCCTAAGTGTGAAAGTGGCTTGAAATATATTAAAACTATTTTCTTTATTAGTTCAACTTCCGTTTTTTATTATCACCCATGCCAGTTGTGGTGAATCCCTTATATGTGGGAAAAGGTGTACAATAATGTCCAGTGCATCTACAGCAAGTATAAATACTTGAGGAAGGGGAGAACTCTGGTGGACAACAAATGTACTACACGACACACCACAAATCAGAGACAGTACATTTCAGATTATGTCAACCACTTTGATTCATTAGTTTATCAGCAATTAGTATGAATCAGCTACAGACAAGTCTATAACCTTCACCCAGAGACATTAACTTGTAGTTTGAAAGAAAGTCATGAACAGTTAAAGGCCATGTTCAGAATATGGTAAGCAGTCTACACATGTTGATATCAGCTCTAAATAATCAATTACTGGCTATGTTAATCCACAGTTCATTATACAAATATATGTATGAGAAAATATTAAGTTATCTTTATGAAATACTGTTGTATAAAATAATAGGCATATACTGAAGACAGACAGGTCTATGATCAAATTAATATGAAGTCAAGTGATTGTATGAAACTGTTCAAATGCAACTAGTATCTGGGCTGGGTCTTTAATTTATGAGGCTAAGGATCAATAAGGCAAGGCTGCTAAACTCTAATCTGAGTTCAGTTCAATTATAGTGTAAAGACGACAACTCTCCATACAGATTCTATCAGCTTCAAGTAATAGTCAGAACACACCAGACCCAGGAGGAAATTCATAAAGGTTATCATTGTAAAATAAATGTGTGGTGCTGATGATGACTAGGGTTAGACCGATGTGGTTGTTTATTAGGCAGATATTTTTGGATTCAAGCTGCTGATAGTTGATATAAAATATCTTTACATTTGAACATTTTCATGTCAGGGTGGAAAACGCCTCTGAAACAGCATTTAGACCATCATTGGACACAGGTTGAGGCATGTTTCAGTGCAGGTTTTACAGAATCCTCTCACACCACACTGGAATGTTTCAGCTGGTCTGATATCTGATATAAAATAATGATAAAAAACATATTCACTAGCTGTGGTCAGGGAGGAACCTCCATCATTTCAGAGGTGGACAACACTGACTGATATCTGATTTTGAATCAAAAACAACTATCAGCCTGATACATCAGTCTAACCCCAATTGATGACACTGGTATACAATGGCCTTTTTAGGACATCAAATCACCTTTGGAAGCTTAGGTATATCAGGTTTGGCTGTACTTTGTTAGACTTAGATGGGGATTGTCAGACTTAACTATAAATGACTAACTCCAGCACCGTCCCCCAAAGATTTCAAGCGAAGCTGCTTCTTGTGGCTACCAGACAAGCCTGTGTGACTGAATGTTAGCCGAGAATTAGCTGTTAGCATAGAAATAGTTACAGCACAAGCTTGAAACCTATAATTAGCAAGCTGCCAAAATGCTAATGTTAAATTGGTTAACATTTGTGTGTTGATGAAAAACAAACAAGCGTGTAGAATTAAGAACCAATTGAAAGGTAACATAAGCATCTATGACACGGCAAACCAACTTGAGTTGGCTTTCAGAACCAAACTACTTTGGAGGATAACATTGGCATTAGTCCTTTGAGACAGACATGCTTGTGATAAAGGGCTATATAAATAAATGAACTTGAACTTGAATTAGTATTAAGCTAATAGCTAAGTTAGTGGCAAAGTACAGCTAAGTCTGACAGTACAAGAGTGACACAGGTGGCTGAGGATGTCCTAAGAAGGCCCCCGTACTGGTGATTGACAGCAGGCACAGGCAGCCAACTCCTAATGGTTGCTCCAGTGAGTCACTGGTCCTTGTCAGGTTTGTAGATGGACAAGGTTCGAGCTGAGGGGTCGGTGGCGTTGATCCAGCGTGGCATCCAGTAGTGGGAGAGCCACTCAGCCCGGCCTGGGTAGTGCTTCTCAAACACCTGCCTAAAATAGTAAGCCTCTTTGGTTGGCGGAGGGTTGTGAGGGAACATCTCGTGAGCCTTCTCCAGCTGGAAGTCAGTGACCTAAAAGAAGATAAAGGGCAGGTCATACGTTATGGGACCCAAGGAGTGTGTCTGTCTCTGTGTGTGTGTGCCTATGTATTGGGATGATATTGACCTTTTATTAAAATCGGATATCGGCCAGCTAGTGATTATGTTTATATCATTATTACTTTCATATCAGATGGCACCCCATCATTAAGAATTTCATTATTATGGGTCTTAATGGAGTTTTAGTGTCACAAGATGGCCTAAAGACCAGAGGCTTTTCCACCCTGACAAGAATAACATTCTGGATCCTTGTTTTAGGTTGGAATTATTTGCCATGAAACTGTTACATTTAAAGCTATTAAATATTGGAACAAAATATCAGCCACTGGCAGCTTCAATCCAAACGATACGGTATCTGTTTCAGACAGATCGGTCGAACCCTACTACAGACCTCAGACTCCATGTGCTCCTGCAGGCTGTTATACCAGGACTTCTTTATTGACATCAGGCCATCACTGAAGGCTTCTTTCTGCCTCCACAGGACCTCATCAGGGATCAGGTTCAGACCTTTGAAGGAGTCCCTCAGAAGATGCTTCTCCACTCCATGCTGGTTACACAGGACATACAACACCGTTACAAAACAACTCATTTCACTTCTAAAGCTATGCCACCAAAGAGCAGCTCTGTGCCAAGGAGAGAGTGGGGTTAGCTTAACCTTTGGACAACATCGGCCGTCTGCAGTGACGTGGTTGCTGGTTCGAGTGCGCAGACAACACACAAATGATGGGCATACGACACAACTAACCTTAGGAATCCTCATCTCCTCAGGCAAGGAAAGGTAGTATGCTGTGAATCTGTGGTCCAGGAAAGGCACTCTGAGCTCCAGACTAAAAGACAATTACAAAGTAACTTTGAACAATAACTTGGGACGAATAACAAAATATTCATGATTGATCGTCATCACTGTAAGTGTTGGGATGATTGGAAGACATTCTATGGGCATAACATTCCTCGTAAAATACGCACACACATTTGTTAGAGCCCTCCGATGATTTTCATAAGTTGCATAGAAGACGACAAATAATGAAAAGGAGTCGCACAGACTGATTTCCATACTAACGTTCAGAGAGCTTCACCAGAGTACGGCACAATACTCGAGGGCTGCACCCAAAAACAATACAAACAGCTACAAGACAAAAGCACCACAAGAACCAAGTAGCAGGCTTCAGTGTATTAGGTAAATAATGCACATGGGGTTATTTTATTATTCTCAAAATGTAGGGAACTGGGATAGATTAAACCCAGACATGTAGAGTAATAAAGTCTAAAATGCTCTGTGCACAGTACTGTAGGCTTAAAAACTCCAAGGTGCGGCAGGAAACACAATACAATAACTGTAGTCTGCCGCACTCCAGGAGAAGCCAGGCCAATCAAATGTATAACATTACTTCATTAAGCAAATAAAATCAGCAAACTATGGGTTTCACCGTAGCTTCATCAGGTTCGAATATTCACAATAACAATTACTACAAAGAGACTCGTGCTGGAGCTACACCATGAACACAGTATAACCATATGGGTTGAGTATTGTCTCATCTATATATACAGTATATTGTTTATTTTCTCCACAGACGATAGTGAGATGAAATATAACCTCCCTCATTATGGAGTCTTGTATTGAGAAGATCAATATATATGGTTGGCCTGGCTTCTCCTGGAGTGCGGCAGACTAAACTAGAGTTACAGATGTTGATTTTATAGCATTACCAAGCAGATATCAAAATAATATGTGCAGAAAAAGGAGTGGGCGTTGCTTTATAATGAAAGGCAGTGGAGTTCATAATAAAGCTTAGCTGATGGACTAGAGTAAATCAGCTTGTGGTTTAGACTGACACCTAGTGGAATACATTGGAAGGCTGCTGGATGGTCATTAATTTGGGACTATAATTCTTCAATCACTGCTGTAAATGTGCAGAGGGAGCACTTTTCACTGTTTTTTTTCTTCTGTCCAATGCATTATGAACTAGAGAGTAAAAGAAGAGAAGAGAAAGTGCACTTTGGTGGGGGCATGATCTTTCCATTGAAACCACAGGAACTGGAATCAAATGTTTTCACTCTATAAGTGAGTTATTCCACAGTGTGCTCCAGCATTCTGAATCAGAAAACACCCTACAACCTAAAATCACATACAGGACCTGGTATAAGACTTTACAGAGACAAGCTAAAATTAGAGCAATTTCAAAGTCTTTCTGTAAACTAAAGGTGAAGAATGATGTTCTGAAATGTTTTTACTAGTGTCCAAGTGAGTAAAGGGAGTGAATACTTTTAGAAAACAAGAGTTTTCCATGAAAGGAATTGTATTCTTCCACATAAATTTCCACTATGCTTTCCCAATACCAAATTGATCAATTTAAAATTAAGTTGTTGTACAATGTGCAAAAAGTCAAGGGGGGTGAATTCTTTTTATAGCCATTGTAGCAGAGGTGTTGTGTATGCGAGTATTTTAAGTTTTGATCCATCTGTTGTCGAGTTATGGTTCTAGTGCAGGTTGCAGTGCTAAAAATGTTTTTCTTTGGATATTTTATAATAGTAAAGGTACAGTTAAACATTAGGACCACAAATCTCTGTCTTTTAGAGAGGAAGCAGGTTAAATGATCATTTTTAATCCCACGTAGTGCTGGTGGTAGCGGTGCAGCATTGCTGAATGAACACAGAGGAAACAGTGGATGAGGTGAATGGGCTACCCATGTGCAGCAGTGGTGCGATCAGCACGGAGAACATCAAACAAGTAGAGTTCATTCATTAGCCGAACACTCTCCTCTGCAGCCGCCTGAGGACTTGGAGCCTGGATGAAGAACACAGCTCTGTTAGCAACACAACATCAGTGGCATTTTTACTGCAACAGTGACTAGGAATGGCAATATATCAGCTTGTCGATATTGGGCTAATATTGGCCTTAACCAAAAAAATGGGATATCGGCTGGTCAGTGTTGTCCACCTCCGATATGATGGATGTTGCTCCCTGACCACTGTTAGTCCAAGTCTTTATATCAGTCTAACCCTTATTAATGTGACATGTTGATCAGATTCCACCTAACTATGCTGCCTCACCCTGCCTGAAGCAGCTGCTAACCCATTTCAAATAATGTAATTAGTCTGGCTTTCAATGGAGAGTTTTAGTGTCGCATGATGGTCTAAATGCTGTTTCAGAGGCGTTTCCACCCTGTAAATAATAACATTCAAGGGGACACACTGGCATGAAAATTGTCAAATGTAAACATACACACATCAACACAAAATATTGGCCATTGAAATCATCAATAGAATAAATCAGTATTGGCCTTAGAAAAACATATCAGTCAAACCCTAGTTTGTTCAGTGACTGTCATTGGTTGAACCCTAATAGTGATTCTTCTAGAGGACTTGCCTTGTGGAAGTAAATGTATCCCTGGGTTAGCTCATCTGAGCCCTCTCCAGAGAAGATCACCACACTGTCCGTCTTCTCCCGGACGTACTTTGAAACCAAGTACATGGCTACAATGGAGGAAACAAATACAGGATCAAGAAAAAAGTCAGGAAACAAGTCCTGCTAAATAGAACATGTAGCAATGCTTTTCCGCTGTTGCTCAGTGACAGAGGTGAAGTGAGTGACTGGTTTGCATAAATTCCTTAGTGAATAAGACCAAACCTCTGCACTCTTAGCTCAATTAACTGAAGCGTAAAAATGGGCCTCAGTATTGTGAAAACTGTTTTTCCAGTGGCACAGTCATTGTTATTAATATTAGGATTAATGTTGGTTATGTGAATTTTTGATTCTGTCCAGCATAGGCTTAATTTTGCAGCATGTATTAATATCTAACTCGTGAGAGGGCCAGATTGCGACTGTATTGCCAACTGATTGCTATGGTCTATTGGTTTCTATTGGTTGAACATTCTACTAATCTTACTGGATTCCATTCTAATTCATACGAGTCAATCAGGAGGAAAAGGAATGCAGAAGTGTAACATGCCACATTTTTGTCAGATTAGTAAGCACACCGATCAGCAGAAAAGTGTCTACTGACGAGGCATGACTCTAGTTAATGAGCCCATTGCAAGCTAAAGGAAAAAAGATGGCCTTTATTTTTCATCATTTTGGGGATAAGTTAGTATGTGACATGGTTCTACGATGCCTAAGCATCAATGAAATCATCCCATACAAAATTATAAGAATGGGGTGAAATCCTCCATCAGAGGTTTCTTACACCCAACCTAATTTTGTAAACAATATGATCATTGTCTTTTCACTTGTCCCCTCCAGGGAGGTCAGAGGTCAGGGTCAGCTATAGAACAACACTCCTGGAGCTAGTAGGGATTCAGTGTCTCGCTCAAGGACACTTCAGCAGGTCAAATGCTCAGCTTGAGTCTGGGTCTTCCGGTTGAGGGACCGTCTTTCTAACCACCAGCCCCGAATGTGGGTAGGATAGAAATTTTTCACTTAATTACTAGTTCAAGGAATAAAGGGGCAATCTAGGCAGGGAGGGTTCCCTGGACGAACAAAATCCTTGTACAGTTCTGACACTCGACCATGAAAATGATCGCCTTTTCTGTACATACAGTATGGCACCTGTCATCATGACAAGTAAAATAAATAAATAATGATAACATAAAATGAATATTAATATTTGTCCACTGATCTTTATATACGACTAATTTTGAACATTTGTATAGTCAAAATCGCTGAATTTGCATATTTCCTGTTCAAATACAGGGGTGAAACACGAGGTGCGGCAGCAACGAGCCTCGCCTCGCCTCTGAATGCGCAATCCATCACAAACTGGGTTGATACATGCAATTGGCCCGTGCCTGTTGCCGAATCTCTGCATGTCTCCAATATAATGTTTGCAGATACGCTTATATACTCTGTTTTTCCACAGTCTGGCTAATGTCTTTAACCATTAAAGTTTAATGTTTGTAAGTGACATATTTAGTTTTGCTGATGGGACATAAAACCGCAGTGAAAAGGCACAGGGTGAGGCAAATAGTACTCTGCCGCACTGAAGGGGGCGTACGTGAGCCAACAGGGGCTTGTTGCTGCTGTTCTTCTATGCAGAGGCGCCAGGCCAGTCAAGTGTAGAAGAGGAATGAATGCAAATCTCTAGGGATGGCTAGAACAAGGCTTTCCGAAAC
>OMOT01000161.1:1044-18406 GCA_900312575.1 Acanthochaenus luetkenii
AACGAGACAAAGGGGGACAATGTGACGTTAGAGGAGACAATGTGACGTTAGAGGAGACAATGTGACGTTAGAGGAGACAATGTCCGGAGTTGCTCCTCAACTCTGCTCGACATGTGGACGCTTGAGACATCTGACGTCATCGCTATGGGGCTCTGCAGGCTCTCACAGCTGTTTAAAAAATAATAATACTACTGTTAATCCCCTTTCTTGTAATTGATCCATTTTGTCTAGATAGTCCTCAATGATACTAATAAGTCACAATTGACACCCTGGTGAGGTTGGAGGAGTTTTCCAGGTTCCAGGCAGAAGAAAACGTTGGAACTGTTCTTGAGGATCGCTGAAGAGCTGAAGCTATTGGTGTGGTTTAGTTATTTAAATAAATGGCGTACTTTGTGTCACAATGTTTTGGTTATGTTGATTTAGTTGTCTTCCTCAAGTCTCAAGAATCTACCAAGTCAAGTCCATCATTGGTGTTAAGCCTCAAGTAAGTCTCCAATCTAAATGTAGACAACATGTCAAATCAGAACAAAAGTCCAGCTCAGAAAATAAATCAATACATCTAGAACTCTCAGTAAAATATTTTGAATAGGATTTATAAAAATCTGATTTCATGCAAAGACAGACAACTGGACCACTGGTCCGGACCTCAAGGACCACTCCACGGACCACTGGTCCGGACCTCAAGGACCACTCCACGGTCCACTGGGCAACTTGCGTACACTATGGTCTATCATGACCACTATAGTCTTGACAACAAATGGTCCAAAGCCGGACCACTTGTTGGACCATTGGTGATTTAGGCTGTTGAGGGCGGTTTCACACCTGCCTCGTTTAGGTGCGTTTTTTTTGGGCACGTGAGAACACGGCAATCGTAACTGGTGCAGACCAAAAGTGGACCAAACAAGCAGACAAGACCTTGTTGAGAGGTGGCTTCCGCTTCCAAACAAACTCTGGTGCGGTACTTTGTGGTGAGAATGTGAGCCAGCCTTGGTCCGACCCAACTGGCACTGCGCCAGTGACCAGTGCGTTATCTGCTTTTCTACTTCCTGGAGTTTCTTTCGAGCTTTCCCGCATGGAAATTCTGACCAATTGGAGAGCAGTTCAGGAACCACATTATTGCTCCCGCCCCAGGCACATCTGACCAATGAGTAACATGAACGTTATCACGTAGCTTGTGCGGCTGAAGTCTGGTTCGCTTCAACAGATCCGGACCAGAGCAAACGAATATGTGCGAAAGGGAACCGGACCAGCTGAAAAACTAAACAATGTGTCATTCTCGCATCTGGTGCGAACCAAGGAAGCGGACTATCAGGCGTGAAACCGCCCTGAGTGAGAGAGCCATTCACTGTCTCTGGTCCGGAACACAACCAACCACTAGCTTTAGCGCCCCTAGTGGTAGTAACCACTGAATTGGCTCCAACCCCCGCTCGCTTTGTGGTCGAACTCCACTTTGAACCCACAGTGTATTGGAAAGGTGATTCAGGTTTTAGAAGTAATAATTTAAAAAAAAAAGTGTATTTCTTTATTTTCGTTCTTTTCATATAAATGACTAATTTATACATTATGTGACTTTTGGTGCTTAAATTGGTGTGATAGGTCAAACAGGCTCCATTAACGCATGGTTTTTATCCTCGTTGCATTAAGACACGAGAGATTGTAAATGTATTCAAATGCAGGACTTGGGGAATTTATTTTCTCCATCACATGTCCACTCCCAGAAGACTTATTGCCGCTTATGAGAGGCTATTAGCCTGCTCAGATTCAAAGGTGTCCTTGGTTTAGATAGCCCATTTCTTTCTCCAGAGAAATTCTACATTAAAATGCAAGAACAAGCGCTGACACTCATAAAATATGTGACTTTTTATTGCTGTGAATTCCACAGTGACTGCTGCATGTATTTTACCCACTGTCCCCTTTTTAGCACAGAGTACTTTCATCTTAAGGGGACATAATGTTGTTCCATGGTTCAATGGTCTGAAATGAATTGTGAATATTAGTGTCCCTTGTCAGGAAAAAACCTTCAGTCTCGCTGAAAGGGAAGATTAGCATTACAATTGTGGCCAAGAAATCCCATTTGTCACATTTAAGATAAGGGTCACTCTACATGGTCGTTTACATACAGGCCTAACGACCCTGAGTTTTGCACTTTAGTTTAAGGACACACATTTATCACTTGTTGATAATTTCCCATTGACATCAGACATTTGAAGAAAATAACAATTCTATCCCCTAAATTGTAGAGTGCTATTTGGATATTAAGAGGGTTATTATTGTAATTTCAAATCACAATCCTTTAGTGGTCAGTGTGGACTATTTGGACTAGTCTTTTGGAGCCAAAACTGAGAGCTATTTTGAAAGCACAAAAAACTGAAAAAAGATTAATAGATGTATTAAATACAATTAATTGCCCTCTCCCTTATTGGTATCAATCCCCACATATTCTGCATCATTCAGCACCTTCTGTCTCTTCTGTCTTGGCCAGTCTTGTTTCTATATACTGTGCTGCTCCATCATTTGTTACCAGAGGTTGGTTTTCCTCCAGTGTGGAAATCTGAGAATGTATGGTATGGATGCTAAGACTTACTATAGAATGAGGAAAGCTGTCTCTTGTCAACATCCATTTTTCTCCTCAATGGGTTGGCCAATCAATTTTTCCAAATGTAACAGTTGTAAATGTAGGAGTTGTGTTACATGCATTATTGCATTTTGCAAGTGCCACACGCATCCCCGGAAGTCTGCACGTAGTTGTGTCCACATTCCCGGGTATGAACTAGTATATCTTTATGTTAGGATTTATGAGGTTTCACTGAGGACCAGTGTTGGGGAAGATGCTTCCAAAAAGTGACGTCTTCACAAAGTAGTGTTGCACTCAAAGTAGTAATACATTACATTCAGCATGGAGAGTGATGAGTTACTTTTGAATGCAGAAAAGCATGTAGGTTGTCCATCAACTCAATAATGTAGAGGAGTCTAAATGTTTTTGCTTTGTGTGTATTTCTGTTTGTATTGTTGCATGGAAAAGGTTAAGGGAGGTGACATTACAACTTCTACCTTTCTTTGATTTGGCTTAGTTGCTAAATGGAGTGAAATAATAAAATAAATTTCAGTTTACAGCTCAGCCTGAGATATTGAGGAGCAAGTTTGGTCGCTCAGCACTCTCAGGATTGCTTTGATGATCAAATGGATTTCTTAATTTGCGTCATGGATTATTTTTACATCAGCATTGCTGACAGCAACCAAGCCAGTCAAAAGCCAATCACATGTTAGCACGCCTGCCAATTTTACCCGCCTCGTAAAACTGCCATTCTCTGTGGCCTGGCTATTAAACTGTTGTGTCTTCTGTTATATTAAACTTATAATTAGAGGGGAGCACCTTGGCTATGATGTTAGCTGATGTTTGCAAGCCAGCTATAACAATGTTCACAGAATAACAGAGCTTAGTATAGTTTTGAAAGTAACTTTGGAATAAATAGAAAAGTAACTGTAATATTAAGATAAATCAGGTGATGAGCTAGACATTAGACAAACAGTGCATCAACCTGCTCAATACAAGAAGCAACTGGGGAGAGTAATGTCAGGCTGCTCATTGTTTGTTTGACACACCTACCTTGGTATCAAGTTCGGACAGTTATAGAGAAGCACATTTGACTTCACGTACAAGGTGTATTTTTGTATCTATTTGAAAATTAAAAAGGTCAAATTTTCCTTTGTTTCTCAAAATGGAAATGTACCAAGGAAAGTTTGCGACAGCCTTTACAACCCTAGTCACACGTGAGTAGCGATGCTCTGCATAACGAGCATTGCTCATGAAGAGTTTTGGTGGCTACGAATCTGGCCTGCTGCTGAAGTCAAAAAGGGATTTGTAATCCGCTGATTTGCTCTGCAGCTCTTAACTACACAAGAACAAGGTACACACTCACTAGCGGTCTTTGCTGATGAGATTAAAACGTGACTGACTAGTGAGGAAGACCTGACCCCTCCTTCCCCTGTTTGGCTGGGATTAGAGTGACCTATGTGGAGTGTGTTACTTTCACAGACTTTGTAGTACGGTCTCGATAGGTCCGCAGTCTATTATGATTACCTTGAACACACAGTAGACCCTTGTTATGTCAGTATACTCTGAGGATGAAGACACTGACTGGAGGCAGAACAAGCAAATGTTATCTAAAGAATTTAGATTAGCCTTTTTATTTCATTCTGCTAAATATGAGACACAAATACTAAAATCCTTGCTTCAGTGATACATTTGGTGTTTTTCCTTTGCCACCTAACATACTATAGTAGCCTTTATTGTTATGCATTTAGCTTACTGAATGGCTTGCTTTGATCTTAAGTGCACTGCATTAGTGACTTGTCTTCCACGGTACTACGGACCTTAGTTGATATGGCCAACAACATAAAGAGTATTCCTATATCTTCTATGAGTGTCTTGACAGAGTGAGGAATTATTTGGTACATTTGTGGCAATAGCACAACATTTGAATGAAGAAAATATCGTAGAAGAAGATGCATCATAGTGTTTGTAAAAGCTCTTTGGTTAGCCCTGATTTAGGTTTAAACTGAAAGAAAGCACGTCTCCTTATGAGAGCAGGAGAGTTATAAATTCTGTCAGTCGCCGAGCCTAACCAATCGGTTGATTGATATGTTCATCAATATGAGGTTAATAGTGTGACAAGCAATTAGTCATTGATTGAAGGTGTGAGTGTTTTAAAGCAGTCGGCCTTAAGCAATGCACAATGCACTTTGCACCAAGGCAAGTTAGGCACTACATTAGTAGAATACTCAAACATGTAAAAACGAGACATTAATGCCTTGATTTCAAATTTGCCCAACTCATGAATATCTGAAACATGTTTATTGTGCATATTTGTGTTTGTGCACAGCTGTGATACTGACATAGGGCGCAGTGAATTGCGCTATAGTTTATTGTACTACACCAGATTTTTAGTGGAATTAACAGAAATGCTGAAAGAGATGGTATAAATTTGAGATTGAAAAAGAGAAAAACTCACCAAATTTATGAATCTGAAAAACTCTATGCCAAAGCTAGAAGCCAGAGGACTAGGAACCAATCTGTGATATGATTCTTGACCAATGTGCACCTCTGGAGCCTGTGAGTAATTTCTGCTAAAAACTGAAATAATGTTAGAAAACTTTAACTGGGTAAAGTGCCACTTGTTCTGGGAGTGGGCCTTGTCTAGTACAGCAATCTGGAGCTTGTGTTACCCCACCACTGGACTTGTTGTTTGACATTGGATATTAAGGACGATGAATGGAAGGTTTAAACATACAAAAGATGTTTGTAATAGCTTTCTATATTTGCATGCATTGTTCCATCCCAGCACCCGTGCGGTGTGGCTGCTCAGGGTCATGGATAAGTTAAGACTGTTTTCCCTTGTATTCATTCTGCAGCAATGATCCTCTGCTACTTGGAAATTTCCCCCACTGCTTGAAAAAAATATAGACAATGAAAATGTATCATCTGGCCATATTTCTCACTAAAGGCAAATTTATATTTATTTAAGAAAATAAATACTATGCAATACTATCCATCTTCAACCGCTTATCCGAAGTCGGGTCGCGGAGGTAGCATCTCCAAGTTGCAATACCATTACTGCATATCTATCATGCTTTAAGTATCCAGTTAACAGACATTTTCAAAGCACAGGAACTGATACTGTAAATGGGACCAGAAGTAAACCTTGGGGCCTAAGGCAAACACTTTAACTATACTGAGCAACGCCCTTGAGATTGAACTATCCTAACCAGCTGGCAGGTAACCATGAAAAACATCTGTTACGATAACAAACTTGGTAAGTAGTCAGGTATGTAATTATAATTTATTGTGTACCTAATCATTACGTGTCCAGATGCATCATTGTGTATCATAGGCAGCAGTAGGAGATAACAGTGAATGGTAAGGATCCTATTGGACTGAGATGGACAGAATGACAAGAGTTGTAAAAATACACTATATCTAAAAACTGGCCAAACACAGAGACTAAACAGTATATCATAATGACCTTTATGTGGCTCATTGAACATATTTAGCTTAGATTATTAATATTATTGTTAGTAGTAGTATGTTCAATCATCATTGCCATCGTACAAAGGAACCTCAGTACCTCGCTAATGAACAGTACCTGCTTCAAGCCCACACACTATTGCAATTGTGCTTTAACAGTTTTTTGTGTGGGCGGTCAGCCCTTCTTATAAATTGGAAAGGGCGGAAGCATAAATGTAAAATACATGCGTACAGTATAAGGAACACAGCACAGAAGATGCGGCCGTAGGAAATTAAACCTACGCCCACATGGGTTTCTTTTACAACATTTTATTCTCTTACTACTGAGCATCCTCAGCATGAATCGTTGGTAAGGCTAATGCCAAGTTGACATCGACGCAATTATTCATGTAACATTGTTATTGAGTGTTTGCAGTAATGTAATGTGCAGTAGCTTATTTGATATCTCTCACAATCAGATGGAGCAAGTTCTTAAACGTAATTACAAAAAAAAACGCCTTCTGTATATTCAATTTGGTAAGTTAACCAAATCCATCTGTAAACCTGCTTACGGTTTGCGACTGTCCTGTCGTAATGAAACGCCAATGATGGATTCAGTGCAGTGAATCGTAAAACGAAGCACACGCTGATTGAGCAAGTGCAGTTAAGCTGCTGGCACAGCAGCCTGACAGGAATGTTTCCCCGTCACCTCTCCATCCATTTTCCTTCTTCGTGTGACTAACGATTTAGCCAGCGGTGACCGGACTGGCTCGGCCACCGGGGAGATGTGGCTATCAGGACACTTAGCTAGGAACTCTGCCACCGTCTTCCCTCTCTGCCAATTACATAGTCAGTTTTCTCCTTGCTTATATATCTTAATAGCATCTGAAATTGCCATTGTTCTGCACAGAAAAATTATGCAAGCGAGATATGTTAGATTTATGCCCGCCTTAGGTTTCCCCACTGAGCATAGCCCATAAACGATGCATCTCGAAGGAGTGTGTCATTTAGACCCCAGCGTAGGCGACGGTCGTGATGATTTAGACCAGGTGCACCTTGGGAAAATGGCACACACTAATGAGGTACATTCCCTATTCAAATGAGACTTTGGCTCTGTTAGACACCAGTGTGTGATCTTCAGAGACCAGGCGTACACACACACACTGAACACACACTATATACAAGACTACAAACTAACATCTCCAGCAACATTTGATTAGCCAAGAGGCCTTTTTCGTGACGTTTGAGACACACGATCCTGTTGGACTAAATGCTGGTGTTCATTTTAATGAACATTTTCTGGTACATGATATACATCCTCTACACCAGACTCAATGTTATTATCATAATACTCTCACATAATCACAAACACACGCTCTACAACTCACACACAAAAACACATACACACATACATAGTACATACCATATATACATACATTACATACACATACCCATATACACATGTATACATACACACACACACGAAATGTATTTTCATAGTTTTTACAATTCATCACAATTATGCGGTTGTTTCACTAGAGCTAAACCCGTTTCATCAGCATTTTAAAATGTTTGCTTTTTTCCAAAGAGGAAAATGGATTTCCAAGGGTAAAAGGCGTAAAAACTGCTGGTCTGTAAAAACCCCACCTTTTATTCTTTTGACTTTGTTGTGCAGGTTGGAAATGGGCTGTCTGGTGGCAGCAGATGAGTTTTGCACGAAGAAGATGGAAGATTATACTCCTGTTTGGCTATTATAGAGCAATAGGAGATGGGATTTTTTTTTTCCAGTGGTGTAAAAGGCTAGAATGGGTTTGTAGGCAAACGGGGATTGGAGATTGGTTAGTTTTGAAATGGTGGATGATAGGCCTACAGGACAGAGACAGAAGTGTAAAGTAAAAGGGCAGAATTGGCCTTTTGTAATGGAGGATGCGGGACGATTAGGTCTACGAGGAGATGAGAGATTAGCGTTCATTGTGGAGTTAAGAGGTATTCTCACTCGTTTCTCCTGTTGCTACAGTGTCTTGGCCAGATGGAGGGTTGTAGTGACCAGATTAATGTTGTCATCTGGTTTTAGGTGTAACGTGGGTTCAGAGGCTTCAGGCGGGGTCGTGTTAGGCTGAAGAAGCTCCCCCGGGTCAATCCGGTGGTGTGGCAACTCAGTGGTTATTCTTCCTCACAGATTACAGCTGAATTATGTTGTGCCTCCATAACGTTGCTCTCTCTCTCACGTAATACTCACCTCTAAGGAAAGGCGGCTGCTTCATTTTCTGTGACCACTCCATATCCACTTACTGACTGCTTGCCATAGTCTTTTCTCTTTCGTGGTTATTTCCCTTATCCACTGACAAATTGATAAAGGTTACTGAACTAATGATGCATTGGTCTTTGTGAGCATAACTACCGATTCCTGTGTCAGTATCCCACAAATCCTCCCGTAACCCACGTTGCTCAAGCTATTGCCTGGTTTTCAAACCCTGAGGTGCTTATTGTAGCTGTAACATCAATTTAGTTTGCGCATCAAACTTCCACTCTGTTGTGTCCCTCGGGTAGTGTGGCGATCGCCATTAGAATTAATACCTCAGGGTTTTGATGCTCAAAATAGAAGCAACCCAGCAAGCAGAAAAAAAGGCCAAACAGTATTGTATTTTACAATCTCACTGATCTGTCAAACCCAAGAATAATTGGGTCTTGGGAATGACTGAATTGAAGCCAGGTCAGGTAATGACCTTAGCATCACTTTAAGTGACGTTCCTGTCCGTAGCCCTCTTCCGGCACCATTAGTATGACCAGGGGGGGTTTGGTGTATGCAATGTTTTCCTTAGCACCCCCCACTAATGTTATCCTTTCTGGGAGGACTAATAGCCCTGTCCAGATGGGATTAGGTCAGCACGAGTAATGTAAATCTTTACATCGCAAACCAAGTGATTGCAATGAATAATCACAGGATAAATCTATTACATTTAGACTTGGGGGATTAACCAATCCGGGTATTTTGCTAAATTGGAACCGGGTATTAGAACCCTGTACAGACTGCATCCGTCATTGCATGCTGCTGTGGCTGCAAATATCACTTTTCTGATGCCCTATGTGAAACTTGTGTCATCTGCTGAGAGCTCACGACTATAATAGCCTTTCTGTCAATCAGCTTAACTCTCAACGTGCATCTGAAAGCGACGATACATCCCTAGACAGAATTCACTTATGTTATATCTATAATCTTAAAATGTAGTTACACTCATCATTTTGATGTGTTTTGTGAGATCTGATTAGATCGCATCTCTGTATGTCCAGACTTTGACTGAAAATGGCTGTTATGCATCTCCCGTGGCTGTTTTTAAGTCAGTGACTGCGTTACTTTTCCACACTCTGCCTCTCACTCTATATGAATGTATGCGCATTGTAGCTGGATTGCGTCCAGACTACGTAGAATAAAATCTCGATGCGAGCCTGACCACTTCCTTACCTGGTTTTGAAGGTCCGACAGCAGTGTGGGCAAAATCCTATTTTTGTGCGTTTCAGACCTGTAATGTGTCCTGGCTTGTTGGGATGATAAAATAGATTGAAAAGACAAGACACTGACATCCATATTTTTGAACAAAACAAAGTAAGAATAGGAAAGGGTTCCTTTTAGAACATCTGATTATCAAGAATCCCCCTTGAACTCACTCTCTTTTGCAAAACATTTTAACATTAAGCTGAACCATTATAAATAACTAAGAAGCGAGAGGGTACAACATAAATTATATCGCATAGAACATGAACATGTCATGGAATTGAAACAGACATGGCTCTTGCTCTTCCATTATACTTCATCCAGCACCACGTATGCATAAATCTGATTAATAGATTTGAAACCGCGTCAACAGGCAATATGCTTCTGCAATAACTGGTTGGCAAGCCATTTGAATCATTAGTTTTAGAACCAGGTTAGGAGGTACACTCTTCAATACCCTCGGGAGTGTTGTAAAATGTCTTACTTAATAACACATTTAGCCTAACTAATGCCTCGGCATGTATCCAAAGCCACGAGCTGCTTTGTTAAGCACTCCGCTGTATCTTTCTGTTCCATAATGATGAAATGGCAGCAGATATGTCATGCATTAAATTCCATATATCAGGAAGTATAGAGTGAGTATAAAGTATATATAGTTAAAAAAATGTTATTTCAGGTTTTCAGGAGGGGAATTTGCTCATTTCTATTTCAAGCCCAGAGGTTGGTTGGCTCTCTAAATTGATCTAGTGAACACAGCTGCGTCTGAGAAACCTGCTCAGACCTGATAAGCTCAGTAACCATGGCACCTTTAGAGGCATAGCTCAGACATCATGGCTCAGACATCAAATATGCTTCATTTCAGATGGGAAGGTGAAGTCATTTCTCTGGTATCAAGTCCACCACTAAAATATGGAAATTATTCTGAAAATGATGGGACAAAGGATTTCATCCTTAGTCAACCCTGAAACTGACACTTGTTCAGTGTTAGATAGCCTCAAGGGTGGAGATGCCTCACTACACGGGAGCTATGGCAAGTTATACTGACTGCTGTGTTCAGCTAGTCATTACTTCAGCTTTCACACTCTCCTATACTCTACAGACAAGATCGTTTGGAGATGTCATGTAAAATATTTATCTTAACTAGCTCAACTGGTTAACGCCCTGAACACATTAGTTTAACATTGTGTCAGTGTGAGATGAGTATATTAATGAAGGTGATTATTTGTTTTCTATAACGGATTACTATATTACTATAACAGATTAAGCTCAAACTCTGAATGGGAACTTTTTTTTTACATCTCAAGCATCAACTATGGCCATGGCAAGATAAGAGGAAGACAAATTGATAAAACAGTTTGACAAATTCCATCATTGAATTCCCCTTCAGGCAGACTAGAACTGATATTGTTGGCGGCTTCATCATCATGTAGACTTCTCAGGAGGCATGGGCATTGTCGGATGGTAATTGAGGAGCACTGGTTCAGGTTCATAGAGCAAATCTGGGATGTGTAAAATAGCGTGTTGCAAAATGTATTTGCCTGTTGGGAAGCTCTCTGGTCGGCCGAGTCTGACATCGACTCCCCTCAGTGGCCTTTCCAAAACCCAACAGGATCCATTCAAAGTAGAATGGGTCAGGAGGGGTGCTGATACATTTTTACATGAATAAATTCCAAACGGGCAATGAGTACCTGTCCAGGGCCCTCAGCAGTCCAATCGATAGGAGTTGACTTTGATGATGCAACGGTACCTGCAAACCTGGCGCCCCTGCAGTATGTATGACATGGTAACTTCACCCAAAATGTCCAGTGTAAGATTTTCTGGGCACTAGGCAGCTTATGTTAGCACTTTGGCCATGAGCAGTTAGAGAGCTGTCACCTTCCAGCGCCAACCCTCTTTGTCAAAATGAACTTTAGAGAAACAATATTGATCAAAAACAAGGCTGAGATAAGCAAGACACTGCTGTAAGAGCTTATAACACTTGAGTTGTAACACTAAATGGTCAGATGATACACATAACTTTGCATGAATATTCATGGTTACAACAGAAAAAATTGCACTAGCACAAAATATCATTAAAACTACCAATGTTTTATTTTCATACTATAGCAAGTCATACAGTGTGCTGTTACTCAGTGACTCAAACTGAACCACTTGCCGGGTTCATACTGTTTAAGACTGTATTTAATTATCCTGTTTGTCCTGCGCATTGAAACTGAGTAATTACCCGAAAGCAGAGCAAAGATTGTCCTCGAATGTTCAGCAAAATCCTTGGAGTGGAGATTACTGCTGAACATTTCCAATCAGTGCACTTGTGCACAGCTGCACTTGTATGTCTTCTTGACTGATTTGAAATTAGAAAATGGGTGTAACTGTCCCAGCCACAGACCTAGAGCTTGAATAGTAAAGGACATGCAGGTTTTAGAAAGGCATATGATTTCCCTGCAACACTAGCAGAGGCTTTTTAGTCTGAAGGCGTTGTTACAGGCAGCGACGCTTGTAAATCACACGTTTGCCCCGCAGTTCAGGATTAGGATTAGGTGGAAAAGTGGAGTAAAATGCAAAGCAGCATGCAGGAGGCTAAGGTAAAGGTTTACTGTTGTTGGAAAAAGATGTCTTAGGGAGTTCAAGCCTTTGGAAAACATGTAAGGTAGTGCTTATTCTTTAAATAGTTTTATCGACAACAGCTACTGAATCATACAGTAGTAGTACGACAGGCGCCGTTTATCTGCTTCAAGCATGATGGCCATTGGAATTTATTTACAAGTGATTGCAAAATATAAGATGCATTATGATTATGATACAGGAAATGTATAAAACCCACATCTTTCCAAAAGGAATATCAGAAGAGGGGAATTTTAAAGACACGACACAGCAAGGATGCAGAATCTTCACTATCCGCACAAAGTCGCTCACATTAGCAGCTTTACCACCACTTCATGTAATATAACCATAAATAAAGGTTTATTTGTGGGTAACAGTTAATACTTACCCAGTTACAGGTGCATTGGTGCTTAGCAACACTTAGACCTAATTGGTTTAGCTGAAGGCCTGGACAATGGCTTGTGCCCTCAGGAACTCTCCGCTTCCCTGAAGAGCCTTTTCTTTGAATTTGCTTTAAGACAGATGTTAGATAGGTCATTTCAATCAGGTTAGCAGGGATTAAAGTGGAAAAAATTATCAAGACTGAAACACTAAATCGGCAAGCGTATTAGAAATTCTAGCAATTATACGAATATTTTGAATGTAATATCCTGTTAATCTAACTAAACCTACCCAATACGTTTCTTTTTCAGCTGGATTTGGACAAAGGCAGAACAGGATGTATATTTAAGACTTACAGATCATATTTGTTTGCCAATATGACCGATATATTAGAGGGGAGATGATCTGCTTCACCCAGGATTAGGTTTACTGGTGGATCTTTTATGTTAGATGGCAACCATTGTATTTAAAATGTGATATAGAGCATTGAGATAATGCTAGATTTTGTGAATGTTCTATTAGAAATGCCAAGTGAAGTTGTTGCCACCATCTAGTGGAGATAAATAACGACAACCTTTACTCTGAAACACGTTTTAAATATCAGCCTAGTTCAATGTGGTTATTCTTTGGTGGTCCAGCTGAAGTAGCAGTAGACGCAGCCGGTAGTGTTGAGGTGTGTTGCAGAGCGCCAACTGCGTTCTCGTGTGTTGGTTCCGCATCGTGTCAATGGAGCGCCTTCTTCCATTACCACAAACTCAGTGGCTTCCCATCCACACCTTTCTCAGCGACTCAAGCTTTTTTTTACACTTTTGTGGATGACAGTGAGATCTGTCCCGTGTTTTACAGCCGCACTCTCCATTATCTCATTGTATAGCGTTAAGCTAAACTTTGTCAATAAGCTTTAACTCATTTTCAAATTATGTAGCTATACTCATCGTTTATCAGATTTACTTCTCAGGCCCAGTGCAAGTAATTGTTCTTAAAAAGGCATCAACAGACACCAAGAGTCTATTCAGATTAGACTCCCAGAGTCATTGGCTGAAAGCAGACCCTGACTCTCGAGCTTAGAGTCGAAGAATCGTTTCCTTTGGGGTCGTCCCTCCACCACTAACTAAAGCGCTGGAGTTTTCATCTGTGCGGTCGTCATGCGAAGCTTGAGAAGAATGAATGCCATGGTGCGGGGTCGATTCTCCAGCATTGAATACAGTTTTTAATGTTTAATTTTTTAATTACAGTACAAAGCTGCAATTACATATACATGGGTAATAACCTGTCAAGAGTTATGCTAATGTAAAAGGCCATGAACCAATAACTAGATTAAATTCAATGCTCAAGTGAGTAAAGAACATCATTATGAATTATTATTTAATGTATTGATGCTTGATGTCAAAGTAGTAATACAATATTAAGGGGGGAAATATTACAATATTATACTGTATAGATTTTTTTTCTTCTCCACCTCTAGTGGAGAGCACTGTGCCTTTCAAGATTTTCACATGAACTAAGAGGTTCCTAGGCTGTGTGTTATTTCAGCCTGGACTAATCTATCAAAGTGAAAACATGATTTTTGAAGAAACAGAGATGATGTACTGCAAAACCTTAGTAAATGGCTTGTGAAATGAATATTTAACTGCCTACACAATTGACTCCACGGTGAAAGCACAGTAGTCATATTATAACGTTGTCTTGTGTGCGACTTTTGTTGTATCCCCATCTCCCTTCTAAAGCCAGCTTGGGCTGATAATAAGATTAGAGTGTGGCGAGGCAGCTTAGCGACCCAGCCTAAGAAACAGCAATGCCGTATCCTTCATCTTAGTGCTGCAGGATATACATGACTAGGGCTAGGGAGCTCAGAATAGAGAGTGGGGTTAAGGCTGTGGAGGTTAAAAGTTAACAGTCGCCATTCAGCCACTGTACAAATGTGTCTGTAACATTGTCCCATTAACCCTGGGAGCACATGCTGTCTGTCCTGGCTTCATTGCCAGGCTCAAACAGCAAATACTGACACATATCTTCCGAAGCAGCCCACGACACACACACACATACGCGTAAACAGCACAAAGACTGAATTGTACGCGTTGTTTTTTTGTACACACAAACACGCTGGCCTAACATACCCATCCTTAATCATCTCCCCCACAACACACACACACACACACACACACACACACACACAACTTTCCTCCCTCAGGGAGACCTGAGTGGCCTCATGACAGCAGCACATCCATCCAAACTAATCAATGCGCTGTTGAACTGTGGCAGAATTAAAGGCTTAACCCCTTTGCCGCCAACTGTCTACCGAGATCTTAAAGTTACAGAGATTCAGAGATGGGTACTGCTAGGCTGTCTGATGCGTATTGTGGTACCTAAACCACAATACAACAGCATGACAATTGGGTTAATATTCCAAACAGCAGACTGTGAATATGTATTGTAAAGACGATATTTGTCTTTGTGGTGCCATGAAAATAAATGTCCTTTTGCTCCTTTTTGTTACACTACTCATTGCTGGAGAAAGTAAGAATATTACTGTAAAGTGTTACTTTACTGCTGCATGAACACCATCATCATTTATGTTGGTGTCTTTGCGTTTCATACTTCACATTGCTGTGTTACATCTCAATCCTCCGCTGACTTACTTGAGAAGTTGTCCCCAATGTTTTTTTCTGTTACTCCTTTAGATAACTGCAGTGTTATATTTGGTGAGGGTTTTTGCATGTGTCTGCATGTTGCATGTTTGTGTTACTCAAACGAGATTGCTTTTGATTCCTTCATCTATCGATTTGGACTCGTCAGAACTCAATCGTCAACAGCATTAGATTAGATGAGTCATTATCAGGCACTGGTTTCATATTGCCTGAATATTGTATGTACTGCACTGAGCAGACACCCGTTACAGGAGAGGTCAGAGTTCAAAGTTACCCAATAGGAAGAGGTGAGCTGTTTGGATAAACAAGGGTCACAAACCTAAGCCCTTCACACCCACTGCTCATACTTAGGGGCGGCAGTAGCTCAGGAGGTAGAGTTCCTGCCCAGCAACCGCAAGGTTGAAGGTTCAAGTCCAAACCCCCCCCCCAAAAAAACAAAAACTGTTGTAGTGTCCTTGAGCAAGATGCTTAACCCCAATTGCTTCCGTTGAGCAGATTGGTGCCTTGCATGGCAGCCTCTGCCAACTGTATGAACGTGTGTGTGAATGTGAGGCTAAGTTGTAAAGCTTTTTGGGCATCGTAAAAAGTGCTATATAAATGCAGTCCATTTACCATTTAGGGTGTCATCTGGATATGGGGGGTTAGAGGAAAGTAAAGTAGCTCAAGAGAATTCCACAAACACCAGAGTAAATCTCATTCATGTCTTTGGCCATTACAGAGAGACACCACAAGATCAGTCTCAAGGGAGCCACTGTATTCCATCTAATCCCACCGTTCAAGGCACTTTTACAACAGCAGTTTCTAATGCATTCACAAGCGCACACTCGAAGGGCCTTAAAAGCCTGTCTTAATCTATCGTAGAAGGGTGTGGGAACCATTGAATCCTTTTACACGTTGATATAATCCATGCTGATTACACTCCTCTCGCCACTCTAAATTACATTCCCTCTTAATAGTGTTTCAAAATGCAAGTAGGCATTATCTTTATCCTCTTCAGTGTTTACCATTTCCATTTCTCTTTAGCCCCTTTCACACATGCAGCCTGGACCGTCTGTGTCGCGGCACAGGGGTCATGTGTGAATGGAGCCCGTGTCAAAACGACGTCAAATCAGATCCTCCAATTCCCAATTCTGCTCAAGATGTTGTAACGTTACTGGTTAAGTATTGTGACGACCGTTGTGTGAACAAGTGCTATATTATTCACGCCACAAGCACGCACAATGTAAGGACACTCTGACTTCTATAGTTACTATACAAGTAACTATACATGTAACTATAGCACTATGAAGGATTGTTCAAAGTTGTTGGACAGATGTGGAAATAAGAGAACTCCACACGAGGAGCATAAATGGCAGCATAGCAGAGTTTGTAATTTTTAACGCAAGCCCGACCAGGCCCGTTTTTTTTCTTATTATTATTTTTAGTAAATGCAGGCGCCACAAGCCACGGGCAAGCATAGACTTGTGTATCACAAATTGGCCCAGGCAGGAGCCTAATAGCTATGAAATATATCAATTATCTCAAAAGAAAAAGTGAGAAAAGAGTTACTCAACAATATTTATTTTCTTTTTGGTCATATTGGACGAGTTGGTTGGACTCGAAATTGACAGACTGGTGGAGCCTTATTATCAAGGCAGGGCTCGAAATCAACTTTTTCACTTGGTAGCACTGGTGCTCCCAACTTCAAAAGTTAGGAGCACCCACCAAAATGTGTTTTTACATAAAGAACGACAACATAGCAGTACGGCTTACAAGTAACAAAAAACTGCAAAAGTACCCTTAAAAACGCATGATAGGCCACAACTGGGGCTTTACGCAATATCCTGGGGCCAGGATTTAATACTTGGTCTCCTGGCTCTCTGTCCCTCTTCCATCCATCTCTTCACTGAGACCGAGGTGTCCAACGTCTCCAGAGGAGGATCCTCTACACTGATTCAAATCAGGTCTTCAACCGTGTTGGGGTTTAACGTAGATCTGATGTCCGACTTGATGCGCTTCAGTGTGGAGAACCCCGTCTCACACTGCGCCGAGGACACAGGCAGGACCAACATGATCCTTACTAGATGAAGGATGTTCTGAAGCTAAAATATTTGAAATATCAGGGTAGAAGTTTTCAGTGGCAGCATAACAATACAGCCATTTCTTAATGAAATACAATCCAACTGTAACTGGTTGGTTTTTATATGTTTGGACTTTTAACACAGAAACATTCAGAAGAAGATATTTGGATTAATC
>OMOT01000164.1:7231-26732 GCA_900312575.1 Acanthochaenus luetkenii
TGCATCTTTGCAGTGTTTTTCTCTCTCTCTCTCTCTCTCTCTCTCTCTCTCTCTCTCTCTCTCTCTCTCTCTCTCTCACACACACACACACTGATGCCAGTAAATTATGTCTGTGTCTGATAATTTTGTCTACGCTGCTAGCCACTCAACCAGAGGACCTGTGCTGTGTTTCATTAGTCTTTTAACAGGCCCTCCCTCACTTCACGGCCCTTGGTAACGCGAGTGGCCACTTGCAGAGGAGGGGGGGGGAAATAATATTTTAAACTAAACGCACTTGCCCTTAAGCAGGCCTAATAATTAACAATAAATACACAAAAATGACAGAACAATGAGTAATAATTTAATTTAATAATTTAATTGCGTAAATAAGTCCTCTGAATATTGCTTGTTTACTTACACATATATGTCACTTGTTCCACCGTGGTGGGTCATACACAGGAAATAACGAAGGTTTTTCTCCCAGGTGGAGCTGAAGCATCTGAAGAAGGAGGTGCGTTCGTTCTGCAGTGTGTGTCAGACATGTCTGTCTCTGGGCCAGGCTGAGATCAGAGACCAGGTAAGAGCTTTGTTACCATTAGCATCATACTCATAATACATAAGCTAACACTGCAGCCATATCATTATGAAACCTGAAGCTGTAAGGGAATGACTTACAGACGTAGCAATTTTGTGTGTCAGAAAGATAAGTTTCCCTTTTTTCAACATTCTTAACACTGATATTGCTTTTGCACATCTTATGTCAGCCTTGAACATGTACACAAACTTCACATTAGAGTGTTACAAATTGGTGGCCTGTCCAAAAAAGGCAAGGCAAACTATTTATATAGCACATTTCATACACAAGGCAAATTCAACCTGCCTCAGATAAAACACCAAAAACACATAACGTGTCTACTCAATATGCCCAAACAATTTGCCCAAGCATATTCCCTATGCCTCATAACATGTCACATTCTTTTATCGTACTCCAGTATAGGAACGACCCTCTGTGCCTATACGATATTAATCGCCTTCTTGGAACATGGGAATGAACCTCTATGTACCCTAAAGGGTCATATTTACAGGAACGACACCTATGTCAATATATCCTCAGATGACCGAGCCTTTCAGTACTCGCTTGCTCTAAACTATGGCCACAAACGCAAACAACAGCAATTATAACATTTAGCAGCACTTCACAACTAATAAAATAAAATAACAAAAAATAAAGAAATACATTTTATATAGGTAAGAAAGGATAATAGAATAAATATAAATAAATAAATGGTCAAAAGATGTGACGGTGGGAGCACATCTCAGGGAAGTAGAAGTTTATTCCAGCAACTAGGAGTTTAATAACTAAAAGCGGCTTCACCAGATTTTTGTTTTCAACCTGGGAACAACTAGCAGACCAGTCCCAGATGACCTATGAGGTCTGGGTGGCTCATATCCTAAAAGCAGGTCAGAGATGTATTTAGACAAAACTGACCTTAAGCCACGTTGAACCTCTAATATATTAATCTTATTTGAAATTAGAATCTAAGAATGAATTCAAATAAAGCTTGTATGTATATCCCTCCATCCACAGGCATTTGAGCTGTTGTGTGACTTGCTGCTGTTGTACAGTGTGGGCTCGGTTCGCTCTGAGCCCGCTCTCCAAACGCTGTCCTACATGCCTTCTGACTCCCTGCACTCTGAGATGGCCGCTTTCCTCCTGGACTACATCTTCACGGACCCTGAAGATGACAAGCTCGCCGGTACCCCCTTCACCAAGTGAAGAGTTTTATTGGGAAATGAGATATCCACACTCTGGAAAAAGTGACACCTAGTCTTATGAAATGATTGCCAAAAATTCAAACAAAGTATTGCACTTTTCAGAAGCACCTTAAGTCCTTTGATAAAACTGTTACAGACTTCATCGTCTATATGTTAGAAAGTGAATAATGACATTCAGAAAATGTTTTATTGTTTGTTTTTTGTTTTTTACCCATGTGGATGTTTAGTGTTTTGGAAATGAACTCCTACCCCATCTGTGCCTTAGGACATAGTTTTGATCTCTTTGTTTTGAGGATCTGTTTTGCTTGTGCCTTATCAACACCTCAAAGCTTTCTCACTGCCTCGCCTGTCTACATCTCTCACTTTAACTATCGTTCTGTTACTCCCCCATCTTCTCCTCTCCTGTTCCCCCCCTCCTCCTGTCCCGCTCTCTTATCTCCTCCAGGTGAGGAGGAGGAGGAAGAGGTAAAGATAAACATCCTCCAACGGAAACGCAATCAGCTGGCTGGCTACTGTAAGCTGGTCATCTATGGAGTGCTGGACCTCAGCGCCGCCACGGACATCTTCAAGCACTACAGCAAGGTGGAGAAGTGGGGGGGATGGAGATAGAGTACGACCCATTGTGTTCATTCCAAAGCCTTCATCATACTAGTAAGAAATGGTTGCCTGGAAAAAGACGGAAATAAAGAGGACAAACAAGGAAGTGGTAGTGATCAACAACAGCGATGTTTTGGATAAGACTGGGAGAGAGTAATGAGAAGGCAGAGGAAGAAAAGGGGATTGTTACAAGACAAAATAGTACGATGTTTAAAAAAGGATTACAGTTAACACATTTGTCAAATGGAAAAAGCAAACCATGGAGAGAATGTGTGAGTGGAGGAAGGTGAGAAGATCTTTTTTAGAAACAGCGAGGGTGCTAAGGAGTGAGTCAGAGGGAACAGTGGTTGAAAGAAACAGATGAGGAGAATGGATTATTACTTTCACAGTTCAGACATCTATGCTGTGCTCTTAATCAGAGAGACTAACAAAGAATGACTTGAATAACGTTCTTTCCCTGGCTTTCTCTAGTACTATAAAGACTTTGGGGACATCATCAAAGAGACGCTAAGCAAGAGCAAGCTTATCAGTCCGGTGCAGAGTGCCAAGACTGTCTGTCTGAGTCTGCAGCAGGTATGCATAATGCACTCATATCTATATATTTCCCCCACAATGGTTGTATAGTGTTTTGGCATACTTAAACAGTAAGTGGCAGTTTTGTAGTTTGAATGATAAATCATGAATGATGGAAAATAGTGCTAAATGTTGTTTTAATTATTTTAATCAAATAGTATTTGGATCTGTCAAATCACTTGACAGTTTATCGCAAAAATTCTCCATTCACAAGCATTTTCATCACATCGTTTTTTTATCATTTCATCTGCGTTACTTCAACCTCTCATACGTATTTTAGTATGAGAGATCGCTTTGCCAAGATGGCTAAATATAATTTAACTGAAGAACAGAGCAGGGTGAAATAATATGTGATTGATGTGATCTACATAGTTGCCTACATGTACCGGATGGGTGGAGTTTACCACATTAAGATAGTTCAGATGGTGTCAGGCAGGTTAGCAATTACAGAAAAGTACAGTAAATTGACCGTTAAATGCATCTCTGTAATTGTCTCCTCATATTGTCCTGTGGCAAATCTCTCGTCTGGTTCTCCAAGCAGGTTAAAACAAATGCTCAAATTCTTTGAAAGTCCTGTTTTACCTTGATCTGCCAGCAAACAAGCAGAATAGTCTGTCCATATCCAAAGAACTACAGTATTTGAATATCCTGTCTTTTGCATGAGATGTCATGTTGGCTGGCAATCGTTAGTGTGTGTGTGTGTGTGTGTGTGTTCAGTTGTTCTCAGAGATTATTTCAGAAGAGGGCTGCAAGCAGGAACTTGGAGAGATTAGAGATTTGGCCAGGAGGCTGACCATGAGCTTTGGCATCGATCTGCATCGCGTCCGCAAACCACTCAGGGCCCTGCACATGTCAGTAACACACTCGCCACTGAAATAAATACTCAATGTTTTAAAAGCTTGCTGTGTTCTAAATTAGGTCATTGTGTTGTAAGTATGGTGTGTGTTGTTTGTGCTGTTAGGGACGGTATACGTTTTGCGTTCCGGGAGCCAGTGGAGGAAGGGCTGCAGCACCCCAACCTCGACTTCTTGGTGATCCTCAGCGAGTTCAGTTTCAAGCTGATCCAGCAGGACCGTGCCCAGCTGTGAGGAACAAAAACACACACGCACACTCATCTACATCTGCACAAACATTTACTCATATGTACTGTGTGTCTGTGTGTGTGTGTATAGGAAAGTTAATGTCAAGTGTTCACATGCATGTTCACTGTATGCTTTCAATCACTCTTTCATTGACTAATGGTATAAATCTTTGTGGATTGGATCTATAATATTGGAAGTTCAGAACTCAAAGTTGGTATTAGCGGTGAAAAGGTGGAATCAGTGCACTCCTAGTCTGTACTGTGAGTTTTAGCTTGCCAAATTTAGATTTTGGACATTAAAATGTGATTTTCTGAGAAATGGATCATTAAAACATAGAATTTTCAGTTCATGTACAAGTCCAGGAAATGTTACTTTACTTTGTATATCAGTCATGATAAAACATGTGATTTGATCTGGCATAATCTATAGAAACCCAATTAAGTTTAACCACTAAACAAAGGTTTTTCTTGGTCTTCGTCCTTATCACTCTGTCCCTCTGTCATCCCCTTCCAGGTCCTTGCTCCTGAAAGCAGAGTGTCCCAGGGCTGCCCTCTCCTGGCCGTCTGTCAGAATGTACCAGCACTCATTAGAGAGCCGCTCCTCATCCAAACCCAGAGGGGAGGAAGGAGGGGAGAGAAGCAACACCCTGACCCCACAGAACACCCCTGTAGCTAAACGCAGGAGGACCACCACCCAGGGTGAGATGGAAGTAATAATGTGCTACTTTATGAGTCAATGTAGGGAAGTTCTTTCTTAGTTTGCTCCCCTCCACAGGGAGGTCGGAGGTCGGAGGTCAGGGTCAGCTATAGAACAGCGCCCCTGGAGCTGGTAGGGATTCAGTGTCTTGCTCAAGGACACTTCAGCAGAGTGCAGGCTTGCCGACATGGGGGTTTGAACCAGAGTCCTCTGGTTGACTCCCTGCTTGCTTCACCACCCTGCTGCCACTATGCCATTTGTCTGACGCTTTTACCCTTAGTACAATGAGTGCATACCTTCCTAGCATGGGTGGAATTGAACCGCTAACCCATGCAGTGTTAGTGCCTTGCCCTACCCAAGTGTCTTTGTGACTATTCCTTTCATTTAGAGTGATAAGTAGTTTGTGAAACACATACAAAGTACAAAGCCTCATAATTAATTACCTTCTGAAGTTGACCTCTGTCCCCTCTAGGTTCGGTGCCCAGTGCCAGCAAAGGATCCTGGTTGGATGGCATCAGTATCCATAGCAACCTGCCCACCCCAGCCCTCACCTCCACTGTCCAGCGACAGCAGGCCAAGGAGCTGGCCTCCACGCACCCCGGAGCCACAGACTCCGATAAAGGCAGCATCCTTACTGAGCCAGAGTCTGAGGATGAGTTCTCCAACGGGTGTGTTGAGTTTTATGCAGCGACGCATCTGAAAAATATCTGCCAGCTCCATACCAGGGTTTGGGAATTAACACCAGCCGCCTGCCAAATGCTGGAAAATGTTGGCTGTGGCTGGAAAGTTGGTCTGTCTACCAGCTAGTGACGAACACAACACATGTGAAAGCCAACTTGCGGCCCAAGAGGCTGCATTATAGAAACTAACTCTCCCAACATGGGCACAGATACACAGCTCTTACAGGGTTATAGGCTGAAAGCAGAGCAAGAAACTAACTTTTTGGCCTTATGTCACAAAATGTTTGACTATTTTACCAGCCAGCTAGAATTTGTAATAAAATGAGACCTCTAACTGATGGTTGGTTACCTGCCAAAGTGGCTGGTAGAGTAGACAGACTTTACGTAGCCATCATTTACTTTGGCTGGTGGCTGCTGTTCATTTCCCACCTTGGCTAAAGGTAGTTAATGGTAGTTTAATATTTACTGTTCTCCAGGCCCCAGATGCGTAAGGTGAAGCCCAACAGACGGCGCCAGCCCTCCTCCACCCAGCCTGGCCTCGACTCTGATGAGCACGACCTGGACTCCCACCTCACCTTGTAAGACCGTGGATCTGAGTCTGCAACTCTAATCTGTGCTCAGGATTTGAGAAAAGGATATAAACAGTTTGATTCCAGAACACTTTATAGCCTTTATTTTATTTATTTGTGGCATATTTATTGTTCAGTAGCTCTAAAATAGAGGATCACGTCTCTAAAAGTGAAATTATTTTGTCACCCAAGGATTTAAAATACGGTCCTTTCAAAAGTACAATCATTTGTTTTTATCTTTGCTATCACTTTGGAATAGTAGGTGGATAAATAATTTTAGAGTTAAAATCTTCATGTTTGGCTCATTAAGTAATAACTATTACTCACAAAGAACTATCAACTAAGATTGATGTTAGATTTGTGTGTGTGTCCCCAGGCTGTCTCTGATTGAGGAAGATAATGTGGAAGAAGAAGAGCCTGTGATTGACGACTTTGAAAGTGACTCTGACAAAGATATTGGCTATACAATGGTAAATAAATAAATGGCCCATCCTCGTCATACCATACACCAAGAAGTATCCTCAGTGAAGCATTGACAGTGTAGCTTTTCAATCTGCCAATGTGTTTGTTCTTGTCATTATTATAACTATTGTCTCCAGTCAGTAATCATCATAAGGCCAATAACCACAAATACAAAAAAATATCTAGACATTTTCAGAGTAGTATAAATGAATGTGCGTGCGTGTCATTACCTTTGATGGGTGGAGCTGACTACAGACTCGACTTGGATATCCCGGCAACAGTAGTACAGCTGCAAGAACAGGGAAGTAGTATCACCAGAGTACCACAATATTTAAAAAATGGGTTCAGGCTTCACTGAGGCTGCAACTATTTCTAATGTATATCAGTGACTACGGGTGTATTAATGCAGTACGTACAGGTATCTTGGTTTTCTGTGCTTGGCATGAATGATTTCACAAATAAATAAAAAAGGGTAAAACCTAGATTAAGGACTGTATATCCCTGCTAATGCAATCTCAGACTTTCTTCCTCTCCTTGCTCCACAGCCTTCTACCCACCACACCTCAACCAGTTTCCTTGAGGACCTTTTTCAGTGAGCGCACTGAGGCCAGTACAATAACTCTCCTGAAGTACCTTGATTAATGCATCTCATCAGTACTAATGGGTTTTCAACGGTTTAAATACATTTAAGTGTACAAAATATTTGGGCCATAAAATACACTGACAAGGTCAACTAAGGTAAACACCTATTGATTTCACCTATTAAATCAATTTCAAAGGGAGATGTAGCTAAAGGAGAAGAGACTGGCAAAATAATTATTCTGAAGTCTTTCGACAAAGTGTTTCAATATTTAGAATGTGTTCATATTTTCTACACTCAATATATATCAATTCTGACATTGCAGTTTTCATTATGCCCATCAGAAATAGGCCTTACTGTTACATGTTCAAAAGGAAATGATGCTGTTCAGGTTTATTCAGATCTCCATTAGCTGGCACCAAGGTGACAGTCATTCCTCCTGTTGTGTAGCTGGTTGTTTGAGAATTAACTTTGTGTTATAATGAAACTGTTTCACTGTGATGGTAGGGATGGCATTGTGTTTCATAATATCCTGCCTCGTTGTTGTTTGAGGCTGCCTTTTGTTTTTGCACTTATTTCATATTTAATAAAAGACACTTTTTGAGGAAAGTGATGCTGCAAGTGAGTCATTAATATGGTCACAGGGAAAGGTGTTCACCAATCCACAGGACATTCCTGTAGTCAGCGTGGTAGTCTGATGACACCAGGGCTGTTGTGCATCCACAATGTCTGAGGGAGCATTCATTCACAAATGTGACTCAAGCCTGCCCACAATGCAATTCAATAGAGAACAGACAGAGAGAGCTAGTCACCACCACAACCAGTGTATGGTTATTCTTGCCTTCATGGTGTACAAAATCCAAGCCCATCTACCCAGAAGCATGTATTACTCATTTTCACTAGTCCAAACTAAAACCATGCCTATTTTCAGAATTAATATGTTATCTTCATACAAGTTAGATCATTTTAATACTACTTGCTATGATGTATGCTGTGAATTTAGGTCATTAACTAATATGTAGACTTTAGATGGGTTTCCTTTCCATTTGGAAACCTTAAAGTAAGTCAGGGTGGACTTTTGAAGGAGTAGTCATGCAGTAGTCAATACATACAGTTAGATGCCTCACTGAAAAGTGTGTTTTAAACATGGGCATTTATGCACGACATAAACCATCTACACAGCAGGAGGAGCAGCGGGTGGTCGAGGCCCTCGGTGATGCTCCAGTAGCTGGTCATACTGGCCTCCGATTCATCCTGCATGTGGCCGTTGGTGAGACTGTCCTCTTCTGAGGGGAACCAGAGAGAAAACAGCGACATGTAGAAATACAAAGGTCTGCTGAGGGCAAGTAAACATCCTGAGGACACCGGGGGCCGAACGCAGGCACAGGAAATAGTGAATACACTAATATGGGACGTAGCGGAGAGTAAACCCACCTAAACTCACTTTACACACCTTTTTATCAGTGGAATAGAGTTTAGCAGCAGGCTGATATAAACCTCACTCATATGAAACCAGGAGGACACATCATAGCACGTAGTATCAAACTGATGCAAGTTAGATGTATGAATATGTGGGGTCTTTTAAGGGGGAAAGGGCAAACGTTGATGCTTTTTTCAAAATACAATTGATTCTTGCTCATATTGGTGTTTGTTTGGCTCATGATGATCACTGACTGGGTGTCAGTTTACCCAGCTTATTATTTACACTAATAATGCCAAAATAACATTGTATGTGGAGCATTAAAATTGATCTTTAGACTTCTACCATAACAGAACCCTTTTAGAAAGGTTATCTATAGCACCGTTCTCAAATGGTTCTACGTGGAATTATTTGAAGACTAAGAATACATCACATGCTTCAAACCAGCAGTATTAAGATAATTAGACTGGGTTCTTTATTCTGGTGTGCCAATTTTCATATTTTATCAGAGGGTTTTTTGAGTCATTATGGTTCCAGATAGAACCCTTGAAGAACTCTCGTTCTTCTGGGTCTAATGCCCTTTCAGTATTTGTTTTTGACCTACCTTTTGTGAATCTTGCTTTGCTTTTATATTCCTCACCTCGCTATAATTGTTTTTGTTGTCGCTTGACCTCTTGTGTAAAAGGGCGTTGTGACTGTTTATTAAAGTGCTATATTAATACTAAAATAACATTAAGTTAGGGTTATAAATAATATAATGTGTTGTCTTGTTTATTCTTTTTATTTGTCATGGAGATGGGGACAGTGGAGGGTATACCGTCTGTGTCCACACACACACACACAGCGCCAGCATCCGGGTCCCACATCCTGGTCCTTCCCAGCGCTGTCACGGCCGCGTCAGAGCACGGCTGCCTGGCGGAAAGTAGCTGCAGTGTCCTGGCCATAGAATTTGAATTGGATAGAACGGTCCAGGATGGTCGGAGCGGCGGCCATTTTTATGTGTACCGCTGGACTAACTTCCGTCTAAACCGCGTTACGGCAAGTCGCTGGAGCGAGAGGTTTTGCATCAATGGGAAACCGCTGTCTTGTCCCATCACCGCCGCCCTGCTGCCAGCGGGGAGACTACTGATGGATTATTATGGACCGGGTTGAGTTTAATCTCCTTATGTTACTGTTGGTAAGTCGTCACATTTTATTACTTAAACAATAACCTTGTAACGTTACAACACTAACCCTTTTCAGCGTGTGACACACTTTACAGCCTTACAGTCACCATAGCAACTAACCCTTAAAATGCCACGGGCGCCATTTTATAGCGTACCCGTCAAATGACCACGGCGAACAGTGGAGAGGCCGTTCTATCCTAATCAGGTTCTGTGGTCCTGGCACGACTTCCGTCCGAAGCGTCCACCAAAACATTGTCCCGGAAAGTTGGGTGTAACTAAAAGGTAAAGGGTTTGCGTGTTTCCCCCCCCCGCGTGTCTCGACGCGTCCTGCTTTACGGCAGTAGGGTGCGGGGTGTCTCGGCTCTTCTAGACGCCAGTCCGCGGGGACAAGAGACGGAGGAAGACCTTGTCCATTGTTGCTCTGCGGGAGACAGCGCTTCAGGCTCGAGCTACCGACTAGCGTGCCAACCATTTCGGTCAGTTGCTGTACGTGTTTTTTCGTCTGTGCTTCAGCGGCGGTCGATTCACGGCGTGTTTAAACAAACGGATACAGAATAAAGGACGAACACGGCTCTCGACAGATCTACTTTGTGATTTAAAGGGCCAGTGTCGTTCTGCTTCCTTCCTGGTTGAGCTGCACGCCGCCGGGTACACACACTTAGATACATGATGATGTGGTGTTGTTGTTGTTTTGTGCCAAAGATGCTCTGCAATGAAAATGTTTACATTTGAATTGTCATATTTAAGTATTGAGTCAACTGTTGGATATTTAATCTGTCGTGCATAGAAATTGTCAACTGTGTACAAGTGTTGTGATATATGGGCGTTTTATCCCCTTTTGCATTGTCTCGAAATGCATTTCAACTTGATTTTACACCACTATCCACATTTCATCTCCCAGGTTTATCATTATATTAGAGAGCACAAATCTATTGGGAAGATGTTTTTTTTCTTCTTTAAACATCAAGGATCATTCAGACCAGCTGATAGTTTGGTGACTGACATCTAAACATGTATCACATTGACCAAATAATATCTCAATATGTCATCAGTCATTGCTCCACTTGAAATGTAGTCTATTCATATGTGGAAGTTTTGCTGGTACATTATATTAGATGTAGCGACTTTGTTATACTAAATATTGAATTTGTCATAAAATGGGGTTTTGATATTGACCAAACTATGTTTTTTCCTACCAGTAATAATGCCTCAACCCGTGTGCATGGTAACATACAACAGAAAGGAACATTGATATAAATAACTTCAGGAAAAAGAGAACTGCTTCATTTTGCTCGTGTCATATAGTTTTAAAGGAACCAGACCCACACCCAGTATTTACAGTTTATTACAATGGTATGAAACGACTGCGAATAATATACGTACATGTTTTATTCATTCTCCCAGGACTCTGATGCCTACTCGGCCCAAAAGAGAGAATACCGGAGAACCAATAAACGAGAGCAGAGGGCCCGACAGTCGGAGAGGAGGGGAAGGCCAAAACAAGACGGTTGAGGTAAAAAAAAAAGACTAAAAAAACTACATTCCTCTGTGTCGAATTCCAGTTTATCCAGCTCCATGGCTGTTTCCTCTTCCCCACTGCAGATTAATGACGAGTCAAACAAAACAGCCAATATTTATCCTGTGTCACGGAGTGGGTGCGAGTTCTGTTGAAGCCAGTCAAAGCCAAAAAGGAGAAGTAGCTCAAGACGATAAAACTCAACAAAGTCTTGCCTCGGTTCCCAGCATCAAGTTCCATCCATAGCCAAAGCTTCTGGGGTCAACAAAACCACAGTGAAATGCCTATCATCCGGGGGCGCTGTGAGCAGATCCGTTACCTCACCCAAACCCACTGGAACCCTGTTCAACACCATTTCCTCAGTGCCTCCGATCAGAATGGCCGTTACCAATGGCAGCTCTGTTAAAGCAACACCTCAGCCATGTGTGTCTATGCGGGGTGCATCAGTGCCCAAAGCACAACGTAAGAGGGCACAAGTTGCAGTATGCATTCAGACCAAACCATTACCCACCAATGTTACCACAGGCACGATGCTTGTGTCTTCTACATCTGCCCCGGTTCCTATCAAATCAGAGGCCAGAGTAGCAAACGCAACACCTCAAAGCGGGAAAAAGAGTACCATAGTCGCCACCCGGAGGGCTACAGGTTTTGGTAACGCACAGCCTTCCCTGGAGTCTGAGGAGGAAAGAGCAGCCAAGCGCAGAGAGCGATGGCGGATCAAGAAGCGAGAGCAGAGAGCAAAGCTGGCGGCTGGAGTAGCTAAAGCCAGAGAGAGGACACAGAGCAGCGAAGTGACGTGGCAGAGGCAAACATCGCAAAGAACAGCACAGTCGGACAGTGTGGTTCTCCAGCATCTTCCATCTCCGTCCTTTTTGAGAGGAGCAGGCCAGAGACAGTGTTTTACTAGGGCCAGGGCCCCATTTATGTCTGCAGGATGTTTTACAAGGAACGCCAGAGTCATGTTAATGTCATCTACTACGAATAAACAGACTGTCATAGCTGTTAAAAAGGAGAATGATCATTTACAATCACGGGCAGCTAAGTTGGCCACAGTTGACCACCAGAATCAGCAAGCGGTCCAGATAAAAGTAGAAGAATCACCGTGGGATAAGACGACACAGACTGTTGACACACCTGACGTTATTTCTGGGAAAAAGACAGAAGAACCAACCAGAAAGCTTCACAGTTATGTACATCTTTCAAATTCAAGAGGGTTTGCACGATGTAGAACACCTAGACAGAGGTTCACTGAGGCCCAGAGGAGTGTCACGAGTCAAACAGCCATAAGGGGGAAACCCACATCTCACGCTTCAGTCTTCAGTACCAGAAATGCCCCCAAAATCGGCCCCAGTGAGACGCCTGAGCAGACGGCGGCCAGGAGGCGAGAGTACTGGCGCATCAAGAAGCGTGAGCAGCGAGCAAAGCAGTCAGTAGAGATGAAGGTTAATTTGAAGGAGAAGGATTCTCTGATGCGTAGAGTGAAACGTTACCAGACCATACTAGAGGAGATGAGGAGGGCCAGAGCGGAGGCCTGCGGCACCGTGACCCAGCCAACAGGAAGCACCCTTACCCATGCCTCTGAGACCATTGGAGGGTTCATCAAAGAGGATGGGACGGTGACCATTAACATCCCCCAAGTTCCCACGGATGGCAACACGGCAGCAAACAAAGGTGAAGAAGTTCTACTTTCTAACAATAACACCATCGCACACCGTCAACACCAACCTCACACCAAGCTTGGAGGTAATGCAACTAAGAGTGTGGCGTTAGGAGAATCCGTTAGGGTAAATTGGCGTCCTCTTCCACTCTGCCCAGCTCAGGTGAAAGTCTCCTTTCCACTTGCCTGCCAGTCAGCAAACAAGGCTCCAATGTTACTGTCAGTCAGACCAAGGACTCAACTTGAAAGCCCAACCACAATTGTTAGTAATTCACACACACTAGCTGCTCAAACCACAGGTCAGCTCACACTCACTCACCCTCAGACCCTTCCAAATGGCGGTTCTGGAGTGTTGACAGCGGGGTCGGACATCGGCGGTTGTGTCATGAAAATGGCCGTCTTAAGCGGTGCATCATCGCTATCGGCACCCTCTCTGGAGCCAGAGTTGACTGAGGAGGAGAAGATGGTGAAGAAGAGGGAGTACTGGAGGGTTAAGAAACGAGAGCAGCGAGCAGCTCGTGCTGCTAGGCTGAAGCAGGGTGTGTTACAAGCTAGGGCCAACGCTGCGTTACAGAGGAGGAAGATCCAAAAGCTGACACCTCAACAAATGGCAGCAACCAATATCACACCAAGCAGAAATGTTACTTACCATACAAGGAATACCCAACCTCTTCCCAACAGTAGTTTGCCTATTACACCACAGACAAACGAGATCAAACAAGAGAGTGAGTGTACACCAGCAGTTGACTTAAATGATCAACCAGAACAAACCATTTGTCCAGATATTAAACCCTCACCCTCTTCACTACCACCTCCAGCATCTCAGCCAGAGCCTGACCCAGCACTGGGTGCAGACAGCCAAGCTACCACTCTCCTAGCCGTGGCCTCTATGAAAAAACTCCTGGAGGAATCGCTCAGCACAGTGACTGAGTGTAAAAGTGGACAGACTGGTGTTAAAACAGAGCACCTGTCCTGTAAACCTGAAGTGGAGGCTTGTATAGCTGAGGAGGCCTCAGAGCAGGAGATGAAGCCAAACGTACCTCAGTTTTCCCTCGGAGATGAAGAGGAGATGCCCATTGCTGGTGACCTCGCATTACAGACCAAAAGCTGGCGGGCAGATGCCAATGCCGTGGTACCAGCTCATTCGCCAAGCCCCCATGTCGAGAACTCACCCCCGATTAGCACATTAACACTCCCACTTCTGCCCTCCTCCGGTGAGGCAGTCCTGCACCCCACCTCGGAACATTCATCTCAAACCTCTTCATACTTGTGCACCTCGCTGGAAGCCTCAGACGGCTCAACCCCATCTTCCCCACGTAGAGCCCAGAGGCTTCGCGCCAAAAAAGTGGGCCACCAACACTGCTGCTCCCCAGAGCTGCCAAAGCTGCATCACCTACCCTTGGATCACCAGCATCCACAGCTACAGCACTGTCGACCACAGTGTCAACCACAACGGCAAGGCCAAAAGAACGACTCGCCATCAACACAACAGCAACAGCAGCATGGTGTGGCACAGCAGAGCAGCATGAGCAGTCTGCAGAAGAAGAGGGAGTACAGGAAGCTGATGAAGAGGCAGCAGAGGGCCAGGTTAAAGGCCAGGCAGAAAGAAAGATGGGGAGAATACAGCAGGCAGCTTTCCCCAAAAAACATTCAGGTGAGTGAATGTGTTCAAAACAGCTCGAGTGCCATGATTAGTTACCACTTCGAAAATAATGTTGACCCGTGTGAGTATTTGTCTCGCCCACAACTCACTTCGTAAAAACCTCCTCACTTTACGAGAAGTGGAGAAAATGGCTGCTATTGGCAGTACACCAATGTGTTTAGATGCAGCTATATTCTCAAGTTCGTCCTACATAGCCTACGAAAGCCACTCCAGTCGACCATAGCCATAACTGCTAGCTAAGAGCGAGTCTACTGGCGTCTACTTTTGGTTGCCGAAATTGACAATATGGTTGCCATGTTTTAAATGGCCTATATCTGGAGCAATTAATGTCTTATATAACTATACCACGCATTTTTTAAATGAAACGATGAGATAAAGAATGTTTACAAATATATTTATTACATAAACACTTTTGTCTTTGTTTTAACAGTTACTTTACAGCAATTGAATCTGTAAGAGTTTTAACTTAACATGTCAGCACTGCAATCCTCGACTATAAAGAACCGCCAGCTGTGAGGAATTTTCGTTATGTTCCTCACAGCTCCACCAAGAATGAGTCCAGCAGTATTCTACATTCTAGTTTCTGATTTTCTTTCTTTCGGGTTCGGCTGCCTCGGTATCAGCAGGCCTACTGTCATCATGTGCAGTGCTTGATATTAAGGTAAATTTGCTACAGGCGAGGGCTGGATATCGCCACTGATTTCCCCGAATCGATTCGATTCCGATTCACTAGGTCCTAATTTAATATGATTAAGTATTTATTTGGTTAGGGATATTTCAGTTACAATACCAATTCTGCTTGGATATGAAAGAGATTCTCAGAGAACTAATGCTGTAAATTATGCAAGGAACCCTCTAACCTGGTGCATTATTAAAATATTAATGTTTACATTAAGAACTGACCTCAAAGCAGTTACATTAATGTACTTTTTATTTAACATGACCAACACACTGCTGTAGTGTGTTGATCAGAAGATAAACAACCAAAAGAGACAAACAACCATATATTCATTAATAAGTAAAAGTAAACCAACAATCAGATATTGGAAAAGGCTCTGAATTGCCTTTGAAAATAGTTTGTTTTTTGGAACATGTTGAAAAATAGTCTTGTAAAACCTCTGGACATTATAAACTGTAAAAACCATGAAACTAAAGCCCCTTCATGAAACTATGATGCTCGAGTGACGCATTCTGGATTAAAAATGATGTTGAAATTGATACTTTTCAGAGGGCATCGATACCAGATGAGTAGTATGTGAGTATCGATACCAGTTTCGATCAGCCCATCCCTAGTGGATAGTCCTTTTCTAAGTTAGCCGCATCATCAGCAGATGGTTACTGTAAAATGATGATGGAGGCTAAGTGGTCCAGATTACATACAGAGCCACGCTCGTGATAAGAGCTGATGATCCATCGCGTATAACGTTTTTCTGGTCGTAAATCAGTGGAATAATTAGCACGACTGAAAACTGTTGTTTAACACACAAATATCTAACAGAGTTTTGTTCTGTGTCACCCTCCTCTGTGTTTGTTTGTTATTCCAGTCCGCGTGTAGAGCACGTAAAGTGGGGTCGAGAATGACGTAAAATACGGCCATAAAGCAGTTCTGCGATAGTAACGATAGATGTTTTTCTATCGTCCCACAATATATATCATCATATTGAGGCTAGATAACCCTCCAGGCGGCTGAGAAACAGAAGTTTTGACGCTATCACTTTGTGTAAAGCGACATAACAGGCAGCCAATCAGCAGCCTGTTTGATACCATTGTGCCATTGTTTTGCTTCTATTTCATTGGCTCACGGTCAGAGAGAGTGTACGGTGGTCAGCAGGGACAACGTTTGAGAACAGGCAAAGAGTCACAAAAGTCGAGCAGGGGCGGACCTCTAACCTCTCATGCATCTCTATATTGTGTTTTTATGCCAAACTAGTCTAATGTCTTCGTCAGGTAGCCAGCATGCATGACTCTATTTGGCAGGCAATACTGTAAGTAAGTACAAAGAGTTCGGGACTGATTGTAGATGGATTGTTGGCAGGGCCAATGTCCAGTCCAGCTGAAATCTGGATCATTACACCACAAACCCCTCTCTGGCATTTGACACTCCAGCAGCAAAGAATAGAGGGGAGGGTGACTTAGAGGGGCCCCGTTAAAACTTGAGACAAACGCATACAGTAGGTGTATGTTTTGGAAAGATGCATTGGTTATGAACTAATCTCTGGCTTTCATTGCGTTTCCTTGTGGAGTACTGAAATAACTAATATGTTCGTCCTGTATTGTCATCTTTCAGGCTCCAAGTCCCATTATTACCAATATCTTCAAGGATGTGAGTCCACCAATAAAACCAGCCCTCAAGCCCAAGCCTTCCACTGCTACTCTGACAGCAGTGACTAGCATCCCTACTGTACTGGTCGTCAGACCTTCTACATCTAGTGCTGGACAATCACCTGACACACTCCAGGTCAAACCACCCATCAGCAGTGCCTCCTGTTCACCCAGCGGGGCGCAGAATGAAATGCATGTTGGGCCTTCGCAGATGTCTCATAGCTTCAGTCCTGTGTCTGACCCTGTAGGAGCTGATGCCGCTGCTCCATCGCTGGGTAACAGGATGGACGGTAGGCTGCTGTTAGCCGAGAATCAGCAACAAGCCATGCCAGGTTCAAGCTCTGATCAGCCCAGAGTTCAAAAGTGGATGCTCAAAGTGCTAGAAAGCACAGATGTAGACTCAGCCCTCTCCCTCCCTACTCTGAAACCCCCAGACAACCCACTGTCCAGCAACAACATGCAACCCATCGAACCCCTCGGTTGCACATCCACTCATAATACTCCCATAAACATCCCTCGCACTCAGACTCTGAGCCCCCAACATATGCTCCCACCTCCCACCAAGCTGGTGCCTATAAGCACCATGGTTCCTCCAAAGCCCATCCCAGGGGAGTCTGAGGAGGGCTTTCTGAAGAGGAAGAGGGAGTACTGGAGGGTAAAAAAGAAGGAGCAGAGAGCCAGGAAGGCCATTCGGGACAGGGACCTCACCAAAAGGAAAGCCTCCAACAACTGGTGGCCCACCCTGCATGCCCAGGGACTGGAGACACAGGTAAGGGCTTCATTGGTATCTGAAACAATTGTCATATCTATTCTAGGATGTAACTTGTATCCCATATCAATATGAACTGACTGCGACATTTCAAGAAAACACATGTGCATAGAGTAACAATAACAAAAGACTTCACATCAGTTGTCATTTAAACACATTTGAGTTGCGTGCGGTATGCACCTTTTGAGTTTCACAGAATTAAGTGTCTCCCCAAATACCAATCAAGTCGGCTATTTGTCTTTCTTTCCATTGTTGTATCTCGTCCTCCATGCTAATGCTGGCTCGGCCAAGCTGACATTATTACAATTGTGTCAGGTGAATGAAGATTTCCTTATTGTCGGGGCGTCCTAGTGGCTCGTGGCTATGGCACGTACCATGTAACTGACGTCTCGAAGTTCGAATTTGCCCTGGGACTTTTGTCGCATGTCATCCCCCACCCTCTCTCCCAATCTTTCTTGTCCCTCCTCACTTACTATCAAATAAATGCCCACAAAATAAATCTAACAATTTCAAATTTGAGTGTTCCAATACAAGTCACTTGAAGGACTCATGCCTCGGGATCCGATTTTGTACCACATATCCATGTGGTCCAGATGGGAATTGGTCAAATGTGAGTCCATGCAGATTTCACACAGATTAGAAAACATCAGCCCTGCGCTTGCTTCATTGGTCTTTTAACAGGCCCTCCCTCACTCCCTCGGCCCTTGGTAATCAACTATCCCACACAGGACTCAATTTAGTGATACAGTTGTACATTTGTATTATGCTTTAGTGCCCACTATTGTTATTGTTACCTGCTATTAGCTGTGTCTTTTTATTTCACTTCCTATTGCCTTCCCCATTCTGGCACTGTGTTGCCAATTGCTGCTGTAACACCTGAATTTCCCCTAGGGGATCAATAAAGTGCATCTAATCTAATGCATGGCACCATATGTCACACGAGTGGCCACTTGCAGAGCAGGGAGGGGGGACAGAACATTTTAAACAGAACCTTGCCCTTAAGCAGGTCTAATAATAAGAATAATAAATAATACAAATTACACAGAACAACGAGTAATAAAATATTGCAGATTATTTAATTGTATAAATAAGTCTAAATCCTCTGAATATTGTTTGTTTACTTATACTTATATATCACTTGTTCCACCATGGCGAGTCATGCACAGGAAACGACTACAATGAATTCTGGGCACGATGCGCTCTTGAAGTCTACATTGTTGTGACTCGCTCCCTCAGCCCTCCAAGGGTCCATCTCAGAAAGTTCACTTGAGTTATTGGAGTAATGGAACGGCACTTAAGATGGCAGCGGGGATTCCCCCGAGGGGAATGGGATGAGTTCCTGTTAAAAGACTATTGGAACGCAGGGCAGATCTGTGTAACATGGGAGGTAGAAAATCAGAATTGGGACATTTTCAGCTGCAGGTACCTGGAAAACATGGAATTAATGTTTTCATTTTCCAGGTTTGGAAAAGTCATGGAAACTGAGCAAAAGTGAACACTTACATGGAAATTGAAACAATTTTATTGGAAGATGTGTAAAATAGTAATAAAATGAAACTATTGAGCACAGAATTAAGATGAGTTTATAAAAAACCCTTTACATGTGAACAGCTTTTACTGTAGATCAGGGGTCTCAATCTCGCGGCCCGGGGGCCAATTGCGGCCCGCGGAATGATATCTTGTGGCCCCCTGCCTGAAATCAAAGTTTGGTGTTAGTGCGGCCCGCAAGTTTTTTCTCACATGCATCTGGGCGTTTTATATTTTTTGACACTTGTGGGCTACCATAGCTCAGGCTCGTGACAACACGAATTAGCTAATGTTTCGGGACTGTCACCAAGTGGAGGGAAAATATATCCTGTCACCCAGTGCTATACGTTTTTTGTCACCCAGCCCCAGTCATGTCTTTTTCAAAACCTGCCGTGAAGAGAAAGGTTGGCGATGAGCACAGACAATTTCAGGAGAAGTGGGAGACAGAATATTTTTTGGTTGAGCAC
>OMOT01000166.1:0-42145 GCA_900312575.1 Acanthochaenus luetkenii
GTGGATGGCTTGATTCATCAGGCTGGCCCCTAATCTGTGTTTGAAATTTTAGTATGAGTCTAACGTCCAAAATAGCGAACTTATCCTTTTAAGCCATGCTTAGATGACACATGTTAATGCATATTACCATATGCAACTGTTTTCACTGTGTGCTATCCATCCTCAAACAAATATAACTTACAAATAAAGACATGTTTCTCAGGTGTCTGCTTACCACAGTGCTGCCCCCCTGCATGTTGTGGAGATCTCTGTGAGCATGGGCGCAGAAATCCATACAAGCAGTGACCCCAGAGAAGGGGCGGCCTTCCTTTAGCCCTAGACGACAATCTGGTGCCCTGTGTTCATGTTCCACCTGTGTAAAAGAACATCATGGGGTAAATTCTAATAAGACATTATGGATCTTGGCCTGGTTCCCTCATATTTGTGTATATACATGCGTAGAAACGCATTACAGCCTACGCTCTCAAGATGTATTACAGATGCAGGTCCCGAGAGTTCAAACGGAATTGGGTAAAAAGGCTTTCAAATTCGCTGCCCCTTCTTCTTGGAATGATGTGCAGAAGGACCTGAAACTACCTGATTTCATTACTCTGGGGGAATTTAAGTCCATTTTAAAAGACAGAGAAAATAGTTCTCTCGGCCATTGTAACTGCTTCTAATTTCCATTTGTATGACTGTTGTATTTATTTGTATATACAGTTGTTTGGTGTGTATTGTTGTAACAATGTTTTTACGCTGCCCTCTTGGCCAGGTCACTCATGGAAAAGAGATTTTAATCTGAGTTTTTTACCTGGTTAAATAAAGGAAATTGAAATTGAATTGATCTCTGAAGGGCACTAGACAGTGAAGATGAGAAATACCACTAGGTTTTGGATAACCAATAAGTGTTATTGTTAACATTCTAATGGTTTAAGAACAATAAATACTTAAAGATTTTCAAAAATGTAAGGTCATCCCTACTGTTGGTGAATTAATACTTGTCCACAAGTTGCATCATTCACATGATAGGAATGTGTGCATTTGATTGAAAACAATAATAATGGATGTAAATCTCTAATCTATCAGCAGTTAAGACAACTACATACAGTATTACAAATATACAATATTACATACAGACAGATATTTAGATCCCATTCTTATCACATGTGATTGCTATTTTTAAAGGATTGTCAGATTCTGTTTTTGTGCATAATTATGAATATTGTTTTCTGTAGTTATGACTTGGTGATATTAACTAAATGGACCAAGACTCATATTAGAATGCCCAGGTATCCTCACCTGGTTTCCATAAGCTTCAGGTGCCAAGGTTTTATACATTGGAGCCACTAAGGTTGCCAGATTCTGAAGGTTCTCCTCCAGTTTCTCCTCCTGGAAGATGATATTTGGCAGTATGTAAGTTCTCTTCGTTCAAATATTTTATTTAGACTACCATACTGTACATTGTGTTACATACAGTAGAACTGGTATTTGAATGTGAATATTTTCTATCTACATGGCATACCGCTTTAGCATCATCCCCGAGTAGCTTGAATTTTCTTGGAATTTTGCTCCTGGCAAACTTGCAACCATTGTAGTACATGCTCCAGGAGCAACCAAATGAGAAGGAAGCTCCACAAGCATCAGGATCTAACCCCTGACATGCACATGTCCTCCTGAAAGACGAGGAGAAAAAGTTAAATGTATCACCATTTCTTTCATTGGTATTCATATTTTATGACTGAGGATCAATTTGCCATGAGTGAGATCCAATGCAATTTGATTTGACACAAAGAAATGGATAGCCCCTTATAAACAAGACCAAAAAAAACAGTGTGTATACCAAATGAGCATCTAAAAAGATGACATCTAGAAACATCTCCTCCCCAATCTTCATGATGCTTGCTTAATACAAGCAAGAGACTAGTATACATTAATACTTTAGTACACTGGCTGTGACTTCTGCAACTCTTAAGATTAATCAAAATTCAGAAATTAGGAGAAATATGAGGGTCTTATGTCTGTCCTGGCCTATATAAACACCAGCGTAAAATTACAATGTAGACTTTGGCTCACATGGTGTGCATAAATGAAATGTAGAAGGACATCATGCTGAAACACAGGGATACACTATTGCACACGCACCTCTCAACCTGTCGGGTAGTATAGTCATGAATATATAGAGCCATGTAGACTGAATTAGTGCTGCTGCATATACTGCATGAGAATTAGTTTTAAAAAAAAAATCTTGTTTGATGGTCATTTTTCCTCTCTAAATGGCTTTCGAATAGCCTCTTGTGATGAATAACATTCACAAATCATCCTTGCTAATCAACTAAGTTATGGCTTTTTCTTTCTTGTGTTCTATCTTTAGACCAAAGAGAAATTACAATGTCAAGCACTGCAAATCATTAAGAATGACCAAATTTGCCTTGAGTCAAAGTTGATAAAAAGAATCATGCTTGTATTATAGGAACAATTTCAGCAATCTTCTGAACTTCTGTTTCTGGCTGTGGAAGCTACTGTAGCCTGGTGTTGCATGTCATTGTGTGGGTAGGGTGCACTCATGATAGGCTGCTGTTGGTGGAAAAAGATGTCCAGATTTGGGTCTTTAGTGCTGTGTCACTTACTCCTCGTTGAGAGCACAGCGTCGCTGGGTGAGGGCTCCATGCTTTGTTAGAGTTTCACTTAGCTCGAGGTAGAGGCGGTCAGCCAGGCTGGGCGGGATGCCCTCCCAGACCAGGATTACCACAATGATGCAGGCAGTTTCACATGTGTGACCAGCACGCTGCCGCACCAGCACCAGTATCTTTTCATCCACGCTGGAACGGCGGATCACCTTCAAGGTGCACAGGAATTGACATGCATGCAAATAGATAGACAAATACTATAGAAGCTGATTCGTCAATTTCCCTCAAATATTAAATACAATAAATACTTACCCATTTGGCTATAGGGCAGCCTTGTGTGCTTTTTCCTTCCTTGCCTGTATATGTTACTTTTTCAATCCTGATGGCACGGCCAGTTAAACCAGACCTTCAAAGACATAATGACAGGGAGAATGGAGCCAATAAAGTAAATGCAAGTAAAATAATATATAGTGGTTATGAAACACAGTGCCTGTGTAATGTAAAGTGGGGTTTTGCGAGGGGTCAAATGTGTGGGTTACCTATTCTCCATCCCTTCCCGTATACCAGCAACATTAGGTGCTGCTCCCAGGTGAGTGTAGTATGGGCCTTCATCCTTCTCACTGATTTGTTCTAAATTTCACAAAAGAATAACATGTATCACACACAAAAAAACACATAAACATTCATGCACAAAGATATCAGCCATATTGTAATACCCAACATCATGGGACTCACCAACACAATGGCAGGATGCGATGTCATACTGTGTTTTGATGGGTGTATCCAGTAGGTTCTTTATGGGGGTATCCAATAGCTTCATAGGAGAGCCCATAAAGCTCTGGAGGAGGGGTTCCTTCTTAGGGGTTAAGTCAAGAGGTCTTTTAAGAGCTGCAGAGGCAGCCCCCAATGATTCCCCTCCACCCAGGTCAGTGTTGGTTGAAAGTATTGTGACAGCCCCTGACGATTCCACCTTTACTTTATGAGAATAATTGATAGCAAGGGACTTCTTCTCAAACACAGGCGAAAGCTGGTACTGCCTCAGGCTTTGTTCCATAGTGGCCAGGATGCTTCCCTGCCTCTTACTTTGCTCACACATAGACTGTAGATGTTCCTGCTTGACCGGCATTCCAACCATGTCTATCTCTCCCCCCTGTAACTTCTGCTCCTGCTGCTGTAATCCAGGCAGCTCAAATCGGGCTCCGTTTTCCATTTTCAGAGCTCTCGGGCCATGTTTGGAGTCACTAGGGCTCTGAGCTGGATTAGGGGTGCCCTGGCGCTCCTGCCTTTGTAACAGGTGCATCCGCAGGGCTGCATGCCTCTGATAGTCTCCGTGCGGACCGGCAGGTGCAAGAGGTAGTTGGGGTCCCCTCTGGAACTGAGCACATGATGCCTGCTGCTGCTTTTCCCCTTTAAGATACACCTGTGCTGATAGCTGTTGGTTTAACACACCTTGTGGAAAGTGAGGTTGGGACTTTGTTGGGGTCTGGGGGAAGTCCATGTGGTTGGGCTGGTGGCAGTGGTTAGTAGGCTGCTGTAGTGGAAATGGCTCACTGCTGCCTGAGTTCTGAGCATATTGCCTTTGTTGTTGCACCTCTGTTATGTTACAGTAACTGAATATTGCATGGTCACTGTGCTGGACTTGTTGGTTGTTGGATTGAGCAGGGTTGTTTCTCGTAGGCTGGTTGGGTTGGAGCTGCTGCTGACCTGGCAGAGGCTGACTGTGGGGTCTGTAGTTGGGAGACTTCAGCTGCTGCACTTCAAACTGTGGCGGGTGGGACAGTGGACGTTGTTGACTTTGATTCTGCTTCTGTTGATAGTGCTGTTGCTGTGGTGGTAAAAATCCAGGTGACAGTATTTCCTGCAGGTCTGGGTCATCTTCACATAAGTGCTCTGGCTGCATGTGGGTGCGATAGTGGCTATCTGCCTGCTGCTTTTGGGGGAGGTTGCACTGCTCGGGTATTTTCTGGGGTAGAGGCTGCTGCATTGGAGGCGCTTTAGAATTTGATTGCTGCCACTCAGGGGCAGTGTTGTGCTGGGCTGAAACACAATGTGATTGGGCTGGCAGACAGTCCTGCTGTTGCTCCTGGAAGCCGTTAGACCCTGGGCTGCTATCTGTGAAACCCCCCGGTGTCTGGAATCTTTGCATTGGGGTTGGCTCCAAAATCTGGCCATGAGCCTGGGGCGTAGCCGTCTGCTGCTCTGACTGAGGTCTATGAGGGAAGCCCCTCCACATGTCCTGCTCTTGTGCCTGGGACGATGGGCCACTGGTGGGCCGTTGCTGGGAATGGGAGGAGTTCAGGTCTATCCAGCCCCTCTGGCGGGGAGTAGGGCACGATAAGTTGGCTCTCTGCTGAGATGTGCTATCCATCCCGTTCTCTAACCCAGCATGATGTTGCTGTTGGCGGGCAGCTCCACCATGCTGGTTCAGAGAGGCAGGCCCTATGGAGCCCACACTGTCGGCTCCACATGAGTCCCCAGAATGTTGTTGAAAGGACTGGGGCTGAATCCCATACTGGAGGCCCCTATCAGTGCCATGGTGCTGATTTTGACCAGACCCAGGTTCCTCACTTTGCCCTGTTTTCTGTAGCCCAGGGTTGGGAAAGGGTCCAAACCCACCTCCCTCTGCTGCCTGGAGAGGAGCATTGTGCTCCAGGAAGGAGGTCTGGTTAAACTCCTGGTTGGGTTTCCCATACATGCCTTGGGAGTTTGTGTCTTCTGGATAACACACTGGACCATTTTGATGCTGTTGTGAGCTGTTGGCAGTATTTGCAGATTGGGCCATGCCAGGCAGCTGACCTAGAGAGAGCTCACGCTCCTGACCAGAGTAAGGTGGCTGCTGCTGTTGTAGTTGCTGCTGGTGGTCTTTTCTGTAATTGCTGGAGTATCCATTCACTATATAGGGGGCAGAGTTATAACTGTTGCTGCCTTCAGTATTGTGGGATGCCCCAGGCTGCTGTTGCTCTGAGGAAGGCATCTGAGCTGAAGTGGGCAAACCTGAGGTTAAAGAGGGGGGTTGAGCACCTTGATTGGGCAGTTTATTTCCCAGAGAACCATTGACAGCATCTGGCTGTAAACCAGATGTTTGTGGTGCAATGGACACTTGCTCAGGGTAATACTGAGACAAGGTTTTCTCTAAAAGATCACCTGGACTGCCTTCCATGGATGTAGGGGATGCTACAGCACCATTTGGAATTGAAACTTGTTTATTCCTTGAAAGACAGAAGATATCCCCGTTTGGGAAATTACAGTTCCTCTTGTCTAGTTTAATCTCTTTCTGCTGGGCATTACAGTCATAATCTGTTGCCTTTGTCAGCTCAGGAAAGTTGTCCACCAAACTGGGGCTCATGTTGTCATTTCCTTTCATCTCAGAATCCACTCTGAGTTTCTTGGGCTGGTGAACCAGTAAGGACTGGTCAGTGAGCGCATGCTTCATCTCCCCGTTCATCATGTAGGATTCTTGATCGAACAGCCCTTGCACTGAAGCAGGGCTGTTACAATTCTCCCTGTGCCTCTTCATGGAGTTGACCCCTGTGTTGAGCTTGTAATGGTTCCAGTTCTCATCCCCAGTGATGTGCAGACAAGCTCCCCCTGAAGACTGGCTTCCATTTTGGAGTTTAGTGGCAGCAATCCGGTTGTTTGGGTTGTGAGCTGTGCCAAATTGTGCTAATATTAGATTTTCTTCCGTCTCATGTCTGGCCTTTTCTGTTTCCATCTGGCCTGCTCTGAGTCCATCCACAGGGCTGCCCTCTGTCCGTCCTGCAGAGCAGAAAGAGAGAGAAAACTATTTGGTTACTGTCTATTAAATATATCACCCCTGAGCCTCCGCGACCCGACTTCGGATAAGCGGTTGAAGATGATGATGATGACCCCTGAGCCTATAATAAACAATATGGTTTATAACATGATGATACTCTCATTGTATGGTAGGCATGATGACAGCCATTTGATAGATGCACAGAAACAAGATGGGAAATAGAAGCAATCCCTACTACATTCAATTGAAAAATATGAAAAATAGGACTACTTGTTGTAGCATTCTCTCAGTAGAATTATATTTTTTAAATACAATCATAAGCGCAATATAATTCAAACTGCTACACGAATGGGAAATTGTACCTTGAGGCTTAGAAGTGAGTGAGGGAAGGGTCAGTAGAGTAATGTGTTTACACTTGGCCCTGAATGTGTATCAGCTGGCAACATGATCCTGTATTGGAATTAAATTCACCCCCACCTCATCCCCCACACAGTCACAGCCCGGGTCACAAGTAGGAAGAGAGAGAGGAGATAAGAACACAGACCAGAGGTTATCCCAGGACAGCGTGGGCTGACAGTGGGGTGTGAGGCTCCATGTTCATACTTAACATACACAGCCTGAAACTAGTGCGCTCTGCCATGTTTGCACTGGGCAAAGAGATAAAAATAAATGTAGATCAATGCTATTATTGGGGTTAGAGGTGTCCTGGCAGAAGTAGCATGACTTATGTCATTTTGTGGTCGCTTTTTTTAGTACCACCTTACAGTACCCTGAGTGCATAAATTGTTTTTATATCGATGGCCCTGGTGTTGCATTGAAAGCTGGGACTGTCTCTTTTTATGAAATCCATCATCTCCTCTCAGCAAGTGTATAGTAAATCTACAAAATACTATGCCCAAAATGCACAATTTTGCACGTGACTAAATCCCGGAAAAGACTAGGGAAGTGCTATGACTGATTTCAAACAAACCGTATAGCTGCCAAATTCTCATCAGCCAATTGGTGCTCAATTTAGTACTGCACGGTGGGCGGCACGGTGGCGCAGTGGTTAGCACTGTCGCCTCACAGCAAGAAGGTCCTGGGTTCAAATCTCGCCTGGCCCTTTCTGTGTGGAGTTTGCATGTTCTCCCCGTGTTCGCGTGGGTTTCCTCCGGGTGCTCCGGTTTCCTCCCACAGTCAAAAAGACATGCAAATATATGTGTTTGTGTAGTGTGGTGCATGGTGTGATGTACTATGTATATGATGCATGCAATGTAAAGCCCTTTGAGACATACCAGTGGCTCCTTGCTTATTTGTAGACATATACATCAACCAATGGCATGTGTTGGGATGCATTGGCTAGAGACTGACCCGATTACATTTCACTGGCACAAATTGGGTGTATAGATTAACTTCCAATTTAGGAAAGTAATTGCATTCTGCTTTCTAACTGGGTTAAATTTTGATTTTAAGGGTTTAACATTGACATTTGACATACAATTTGGCTCCAAAGGGTGAGGCTCTTGTTATTAGGGGTACATTTTAGCAGCATGAACTTGCTATCATTGAGTTATAATGGGTATAGAAGATTAACCACTGACTAACTAATCATCACAATAACGTTAGGACTTGCTCAGTTTCTGTTTAACTCCCTGAATCTTGCTTGGGCAAATTACTTGTTGGTGGAGTTGGTTGCAAGGATAAATCTACATCAAAGAGATATTATGTCGGCTAGCAATAAAGGTTTCGTGATGCATAGAAGAACCTCTACGGAGAGTAAAGGAGCATACAGCAAGCTTTCAGTTTTAAATGATTTTGCCTTCCCTGCCCCCTCCTGCCTGGAGCAAATGGATTCCAGTAGTCCATTGATTTCTGTCTGCCACCCTCAATTATTAATGCATGTCACATCTGCAGCATCTGCAAAACAATTGCAGTGCACAGGCACAAAGAATAGCTGCAGTCTAATCCATCATAATTATGAGCAACTCCTCTGCAGATGCTAAAGGAATGGGCAGCTGAGGAGCTCCAAGAAGGGCCCTGATGTGAAGTATCAGTAAAAGAACAGTAGAACAGTCCCTTACAAGACGGAAAAGGCAGTACTCCATTGATCGAATACCGGTATGTCACCTCAAATCTTCATTACAGTAATCTTTTGTTCACTTTTTTTTTTTAACCAATGAAAAAAGAATCAACAAGAGTCAATGTTGGTCCATTAAATAAGGCTGGTTGACAGCAGAGAGAAATGACATCCCATATGTAGATTCATGGTTGTCAGGAGATGAGGGGTGTTCATGTGTCCCTAATGTCACAAAACATGTGGCTTCAGTTCAGTTGGCTTCAGTTTGTCCTCAATCAGCATGAAATCTGCATCAAAGATTTTAGGTCATGGGCTGATGCCATTTGTATCCGTTTACTACTAAACCTTGATCCATCTAGTCTCCACTCTACTCACAGGAACTTGAGGGGTTGGGTGGGTTTTGGATCTACAAGATCCTTTTTGAATGCAATCTAAAACATAACAGCTAGGTAAGTTGTGATTTGTTTTTAATGTATTTTTTTCAAGATTTTGATTTTGAACTGTAAAATCAACATATACAGGCCAACATAATGAAATTCTGACACTCGGGTTTCACCTTTTCGTGCAGCTATTTGGGGGTTTAGTAGCCTCAGTTGCAGGATCCAAGATTAACTTTTTGGCTCATCTGCCAATGGCCGGTAAACTGAAAATATTTACAGGCCAAAAATATTTCTTACCAGCCAAAAAACTGCATCATACATTATTTGACAAAAAATAATTACCTTACGGTTTTAGTATGCAAATTCATCTTTAGCATCACTTTAAAGAGACAATTAGGTATACATAACATAATATGCGTGTTTAGCAGTCAGTGGAGTGGTGAAGACAGCCAGCCCAGTGAAATGTACCATGCTTTACACTTTCTTTATATTACTGGTGGACTTTGTGTTCTTTACACAGAGGTAATAAATGCTCTGCCCCAAGAGACAAACGTCTTTTGACTCCTGATATCCAGAAAAGAACCGGATAATAGACAAAGTTAACGTTAGATGTTACTCGGCTACAAGCCAAACCGTATATGTTAATGACCAGAAGTTGTCCCTACGGTTCGGAGCATGTAACTGTCACTTCAAACTCAAAACCACCTCTCAGAAAAACAGACATTTCTCTTAGTCTTTCTCTTCACGTTTTCTTTTTGGCGGTTTCACACCAGGTATGCGTCGCCACATCTCTCTAATAACGTCACTACGCAGAACTTTCTGGACCGACCGCCATAGAAAGTGAGAAATGCTGATTCACTGACGTCACGATAGAGTGGACAGCGAGGGTCAAAATAGTCTCAGCTGGTCTAAGCACAGAAAAAATACAGCGATGTTCAGCAGTGTAAGTTTGTTCATCAAACCGGATTAGGCTCTACTTAGTCAAATAAAATTACGCTTTTTTTAATGGCTCTCCAAGACTCCGGTCAATATATTATACAAGGATCTGGATATCATGGGCATGTAAATGAATACTTCAAAACAGTAACTGACCTTGATTTCTGTTCTTGGAAAGTTGTCAAAATTTTGCAAAACACTATGTACTTATAACAAGTAAATAATGTCCTTTTGTCCATGGAGTTGAAGCCATAGGACACAACTGCCCAACCGCAATGGTCAGATAAGAAAAACATGGCACACAGCCTTTGAAAACATAATTGGATCCAGCTTTAGATTACCATGAAAGCCCTTCTTTTAATGTGAACACACTATAGACTCACTATTGGCACTGACTGATGTTGAGGGGGGGAGAAAAATGGTAAATGAGGCAGTATGGTATGTTTCATTTGGTACAATAATGCTCCATCATTGTGCCTGATTATCACATCTGGAACCCATTACAACTGCTTATGATATTGGCAGAAGATCTATCATCTTCAAACTACATCTATTATTCTAAGCGTGAGCACCTTTTATTGAAAAATGATCAAAACAAAGGAGGGGGATATGTTTGTATGTACAGTATCTATTTCAATCAGCTGTTGACCACGGATAGATTCACCAAAGAATGTCTATCTAAAAGACTGGAAGGTTTTAATTATGCTTTAGAATGTATGGAAAGATCTCGTAGGAATATAGTAGATTTTAATAAAAGTGGATTAGATTTGACTGTAGAAGATGCCCACAATTCCTCGATATAATATAAATCTCACTCCATAATATTTCGAGTAGCTACCGATGGCAGAACTGATAATGTCGGATCTTATCGATACTCCGGTTTTTACTAATTTAGAACCGTTTCCTGTTTAGAACCTGGTTTAGGGGGGCATCCCTAGTCCCAACTGATGACGTGGGACATGAATCAGGCTGAAATGTTTCACTCTGTGGCTCAGCCTACACTGTCTGGACCAAGACCATCAACACAGGAAACTGTCAGGCCATGCTCTGGCCAGGCAGTGCTTGCTGGTTGACATAATGATCACCTCCCCTGTGTCAATCACCCCTCCAGGACATTAGCAGCCCTCCAGACCCCTGGTGTTAGAATGCTAAATCTCCCACTAACGAGCCAAGCTGTTACAAGGGTGTCTGGGAGATCCTCCCGTTGTCACAACAGAGCCTGCACTGGCTCTGTGGCAGCCAGCTGCCTGATGGCAGGTGGGAGATGGGAAGCAGTACACCGAAGACAATGGGGAACTCTCTGGTCAATGGCAGAGGAAAGGGACCTAAAGGTGTCATATGTGACATTACCAGGAGTAAATATAGTATGTACGTACCGATTTAGTGTAATCGGTCATGAGGATCATGAGGTTTATTAGAAATGTAGACATTTTTGAAGTTGATCAAGATGTATGTTATTGCTTTGAGCATGTATTGTTCATTTAAAAATATATTACATACAGTACGTAGAATGTTTTTGTCCATGATTGATGGACTAAACGCAGAGAGAACTGAAATCTAAGTCTAACCCTGTGCTCACACCAGAAACATCATCAGCGTCAAAAGCGGCCAGCAGTCATTCATTTAAATGAGTGCTGGCGACAAAGAGCAGCCGACGCCCGTGGCAGCAGCGAGCAGCGCGATGCCCGCGACCAGAGCGACGAGAACAAGTTGAGCTGAGGTTAACTTGAAGCTGCAATCTATTGCAGACAGGGATTCGATTTTCTTCCCACTGTAAACATCTTGCAGTGTACTAAAGTTCTTAGCAAATATTTGTTCCATATTGACAGTGGAGGAGCATAAATGACCCGTCCTTATTTGTTTACCAGGACACAAACAAAAGACAAACTATGCTTGGAACAAAGTGTCAGAGATAGTAGGATCTCTGGTAAGCGTGATTAGACCTACTATGCAGTGTTGGGAAGTACATAAATTAAATATACTGAGCTACTAGCTTAAATACAAATGCCAAGCATGTGGTAGCATTATTTTAATGTATACAGTGGAATGAAAATTGGCACACGTTTTGCTTTTTATAATGAATAAATTTGTTTTAATAAATAAATGACAAATCCAATTAATATCAACCTTTAGTTGTGTTATTCACATGACAGGCAGCTCATGACGCTTCTGGTGTGAGCTAAATATCACATTAAAAACACAAAATAAGCCTAAAAGACCATTTGGAGGGCGATGACTAAATATATTTTACTTAATAAATAAATATATTTAAATAAAGCCAGTAACGTCACTGATAAAATGATAAACTGTGTAGTGTGAGGCAAAATAGGCCAATGTCATAATTCTTCCATTAAGAGTTTTCAAAGAGCATGGCTATTCTGGCCATAATGACAGACACAAGGATTCAGGAAATGCTGAACTACCTGATTGATTGTAGTGATAGTGTTGGACCCTGACGATGATGGGTCTCATCATGAGCAGCTTGGGCAACAAGTTGCAGAGCTAATCCCCCGCGGATTAACAGTGCCACAGCGGGATCCCATCACTGGCACCGTAATCAGACGTGACACTGAGTCTCTTTATGTTTTTGATGAAATTGAAACGTGTTGTTAAAAAAACTAAAACGTGGGAGTTATAAAACATGCATACAGCTCCTTTGATGAATAGTAAATGGCCAAAGCATTCAGAAGGCATCTTCATCTACACAACACAATCAGATCTCGTACATGGCAAATCTACAAATTGTACAATGTGCTATATGAACTATTAAAGAGAATGCTACAGAGGAGCATTGGTTTCAAACTGTTGCTTGTTTGCAGGACATTAAGAGGGTGAAAGTGATAGGTCGTTATGATTAGTTGTATACTTAATTGTTTTCTGCAGCGTTTTATTTTCATGAAGGACATCAACAGCTAAATCAGTCTTTATCAATACTGATGTTGCAGTTTGAGAAGAACAACAGTGTGCTGCTATTAACCATGTAGATATCAAATTAAAATGTACTACAAATGGTATTTTTCTCCTGAATGTGTAATTTCTGCTTAAATGTGAACTAGCAAATGTCACACTTTCAAAAAACAACTATATTAAGTAATATGGTACATATTGTTTGTGCAGCTGTAAGTGGTCATCAGCACGAATAGAATTTATGTCTACCAATGAACAAACCAGGTATTAAAAAAATATTTGATGAAAGCCAAACATTTTAATCGACACATTTTAAGGTCAAATCGGTGCGTATGCATGGTTGTTGCAGTATGTTCTTTGCTCAACAAGGGAACTTAATAAATAAATCACTTAAATAACTTAAACTCAGTTTGAGTTCTAAAGGAACTGAGCATAAGGGAGTCAAATAAATGCTTGTATCTTTTCAAACACGTATACAGTATTCGATCCCTAAAAACATAATGAGGTAAGCAGGTGAATACTATTCCCAACCCCATGTGACTAGTTCTTTGTTTTGTCTGCCCCTCGGTGTATGTAAATCAGTAACCAAATCGTGAGGCGAACGTTAGTGCTAAGCTGCTCTCGGTGCAGCTCCATTCCTACGGGACACTCCAGAGTTTACAAAGGACCGAGCGGAGCCAAGCAGCTTGTCACAGTTGGATACACCCACACTGACGACAAAAAAAAAAAAAAAATCTTTGCAAACCCAGAACAAAGCCAGAGAGCCCAGCTGAGTGTGTGCGCGCATGTACGCGTACAAACACACAGATCCCCAATTACACAATGTTGTAAGCATAACTTTGACTTGCGCTTGCTTCAAGACAACTGGAGTATTGGCTGCATCCTGTTGATTCTTTATTAACCGTGTGCTTCTCTTTTGCCCTGGAAGTAGAGCACTAAACTAAACCAGAGACACAGTTTTGCAGTGGCTTCAGTGTAGATGCCTGCTGGAACTTATAATGCTTGTGTCTTTGATCTATTTTAGATTTCCTTCTAGTGGCTAATGTCCACCAGGGAAAATAGCGCTCTGTTCGTTTTAGTTTATGAGACGACTCAACTTGCTTTGCTTGAACTAAAAGTCCCAATGAAGGTCCCTGTCCCTCCAGAAGTGAGTGCCTTTGTCTCTGTAGTGTATACTGTTGTTGCTGCTGCGTTTGGTTTCCGGGTCCCTCCCTCTCCCACAGCCTCTCCTCCAATCTTCTGCCCTGTAATTACGCTTCAGGTTCCTCTCTAATTCTGTCTGCAGTTCATCTACTTCCCTCCTCTTCAGGCAGGTGATTGGCCCGTGCAGTTATGAGCCTGGCTGTTAAGTGCTGTTCCAGACAGACATTACCCATAGGTATTGCCTCTATAGCTATGTATTTGCTGGCATTTATAGATGGTCAGTTGGTTTAGTGCTTTGAAGCCTGGGGGTAAGGGTGGACTCTTAGACACAGTGTGATCAGTGTTGTAAAACAATGGAGACAGTTTGTCATTTAAGGGCAATGGCTAATGCACATGACTGTAGAGTCACATTTTAAAGTAACCATTCAGTGAACATTGCTGTTTTACCATGGCATGGACTACGCAACTTATATTTAGTTTGTCCATCATTTTGCCCTTACTAGAATATAAACTCTTGTTTGTGTGGTTCCAAGTCACTTGGTACTTCCTCCACCAGCATGGTACTTTCTCTCCATAACACTGAAGTGCAGCAAAGTCCAATGCACAGGACTCACACTGTGTTTTTGTTATCCCCAAAGAGAGCCAGTGAAATACGAGAGCCGCCTTAGTGGACGGGGTCTATTTGGCGTGACTTGGCAGCCGTATGTGACATTCACCAATAACGACAGCTGCTGGGAGAGTGAGGTCTCGGCGGTCTCGGGTTGAGACCTGGGTAGCGCGGGTACAGAGCCCTGCTTCAAGAGAGGGGAAGATATGGAACGGCCCTGTAAATCAAATGCACACTTGCTGTACCACATCTCGAGTCCCAGGAATAAGCTTGTTATCTCAAGTGTACATTTCCCCTTCCTTTGCTCAATAGGCCCATTTGTATTTTCCTGTGCGACGATAAGAACATGGAGCATGCATCCAGAGACTGTACATTTTAAGAGCGTGTAGCGCAATTTTGGTAAATCCTGTAAATCAACTGGATCATATCAAAGTCTGGTAACTAAGAGTTCAGAGTAGCTTTTCTTGTTTGTCTAATTTCCCTTTTTACTTAATGACGGTATGAAACATGAAAACAAAAAAATGGGTGTTCATGACCAGACATCAAAGAAGTAAATAATTATAATAGTGGTTTTGTCTTTCATCCTACAGAGAGCCACTTTAAACATTGTGTAAAACACTCATCAAGAATACTCATATGAAATGAAGTCACAAGGTAGACAAGTGATCAGCCATGTGGAAAACAGTGTAGACGTCACTCCCTATAGGCCATTCATTATAACTTGTTAATTTCTGTTCATTTAAAGAAAAGTACTACAGTTTTGCGGTACCACATTGCTGCCTGGATATTTTATAAAGCAATGGAGCCCTCAAAATATATTGCAGTAATCCTATAAGGTATATACCGTGTTGCTGATTGTCAAGTGCTCGGCAAGCATTATGGGACAGATGTTCATTCATGCGCTGCATCTCCTTGAGTCTCTCAATAAAGCACCTCTCACTTGTGATTTGTGTCACATGGCACACACAAGCACCTCAGATGGTTGCTCATGCCTTCTCTCTCTCTTTCTTTCTATCTGGACATATGACATTCTCCACCCTGGTTTAGCAACAAAAGGCCCCTGTGTCTGCAGTTATTTCTATAAATAATCAAAATGTACATGCTAGCCAGATTATTGCAACAATTTCCTCCCAGTTCCTGCAACTCATTGCGATGTCACATTAAAAACCTAGGCAGCATGTGGGATCTATGCTCCGATAGTGTATAGCACTCTGTTCTACATAGAATTTAAGAGGAAATATCTAAACAAATTAAATGTGAAAGTGAAATCCTCACAACACAGCAAAAATATGGATGAAGGTTGGCGACAAATTGGTCAAAGCTCCTCAGGGAAAAGGTTTTCTGAAATAATCAAGGATGGTTTCCTTTATTCTCTCAGAACCTCAACAAGCAAAACCTGTCATAAGTTTTTTTATTTACTTCATTTATCATTTTGCTTTTGCAAGCAATTGGAATAGTTCATAATGGCATAGTATTCATTGTGCTTTTTTGGTCTCTAGGCCCACAAGCCTCCTACTCAATTTTAACTTTTTACAAACGTGCCTCAAGCTATACTACTATAAGCATACTACCCTTCACAATTGTTTCCCTAGGCATGCCTTAAAGTGGTGACGTTTATATTGGTCCCATTCCTAAATAAAATCCCTGAGGACAACCATTTTTTCCCTCAAGCTGCTGGATGCCATTTCTTAAACTAGGCGGGCCATGGGGTTTGGCTGATTCCTATCCTTTGTGGGTTAGTAATTGTCTCTTCCTTCTTGACATTTCACAGTTTCTCATGTATCTACAACAGCATATGAATAGAGGTTAAAGAGAATGTTTGGAAATGCGAACCTAATAAGTGTTTACTGCAACTTATTGTGTGGGCAGGGCGTCTTCTTCCTCTTCTCCAACACTAAAAGTTAAGTCATTTAAAATGTAATACGGTTACTCTATTTCAGACAGTGGATGTGTTCCAACATGAAATAGTGAATCCAGTTTAAAGATCTATTGATATAAAGCATATGCTGTCCCTGATTAATGGTTGATCCTTCTGCCTCACATTTGGGGCATATACAGCAGAATGAGATCAGCATAGCCTCTGTTTTACTTTATGATGTGGAAATGGGGAGATTTTCAAAACCAAAAGTAAGAGACCTTATTTCCTGCATTCTTACACATAGGCATATAAGCTCTATTGCCTGGCCATCCTGGAAATGTTTGTTGTAGATGAATGTGCAGTGCTTGGCAGCTGGAGCACTATGCTTGAAGGATTATATGTCGGACCTGCAGGTGTATTTCTTTTTCGTGGTATATGCATTTGCGTTTGGTTCCAACCACCACTGAGCTAATAACGTCACCATCGAGACTACGTTTTTGGTGTAATGTATTTTGTGTACTACTTTGTATAGTAGAATAGATAGTATTTAGAATAAATTTGCACATTTTGAAATTTGATCAACATATGGGACAAAATCGGGAGAAATGAGACCACTGGAGAACACATATTGTTGGATACTAGAGATAAATGTGAAAGTTCAAATGTTTGAAGTATCAGTTGAGGTGCTGAGTTAGTGAGGTCTTTGGGGTACAGCGCCCTACAACCCCAGATCTTGCTTTGCTGTCAGGTGAAACGGTGCAATTTCCTGTGCATGACTGCACTGTGGCGTAATCACTATATTGTAACATAATGTCTGCATCACATGACAGCGGGGAGGAACAGGTTTTCTTCCTCTTCTGACTGACCAAAAAGAATGCTACACTGCAGGCAGAACCAACTTGCTGAGGAATCTAATTCTGATAACCAGATGCTCCTCTCCTTCTATGTGATGTGAAAATCTCATTACATTTGAAATTGATGCAATTTGTCACTGACATATTCATTATCTAACAATCCTGCATTCAAATATTCTATCTTGTGTAAGGTTTTGGTGGATTTTCATTGTCTGAATAGAAATACAAATGCATGTGAACGCTATTTTAAATCTCCTTAATTTTCTTCTTTGGATCTGAGGACTAGATTAATAGATTACCTCAAACCACAGAGAATATACACTTCTGTTTGTAATTTCATCCCCAGAGAACCTCCTCCCCCTCCACGAGAAGAAGGGATCTGTACAATCCACATTGTTCTTTATGTCTAATGCAAGACAGATGTGGCTGAGTGGTGGAGATTCCCACTGAAATCTTTGTGCTCCCACATCACATCATCTCATTACCTTCCTTTATTGTGCTTTGATATCGATTCAGCACTATTTTGTCAACTGAATTAGTTTTCTATTAATGGATAATATTCAAGTACCTAAGTAGGTAGAAATTTACAAATGTCAGTATCAGGTTGGGCGGTCTTTTGGGAATATGGATTAAATATGCAATGACTGGTGCTAAAAGTAATAATATTTAATCAGTTGTACTAAAATGTACAACAGGATGTCAGGAAAACTGGCTTAGGAAAAAACTGATTCCTAAAGCATGGCACAGAGCAGGAGGTTTCTAATAAAACAGGTCAGGTCAAAAATAAGTCCGTTAGGTGAGCCTATATATATATATATATATATATATATGCCGTTAAAGGGAATACCACTCAATTTTCAAATTCATGTTATTCCTATGGCCAAGGGCAGCCAAATCTACAGAGCCAAACTAATCTGTGATCAGGTCAGCTAAAAAAGAGTAGGCAAATCAGTGATTGTTGACGGAATAAGCGATTGCTGGACTACAAATGAATGCCAGTGGGCTGTCCCTGCCCATTGGGATAAACATGGATGATATAATGTCAACTACAACAGCAGCTCCTTTCACTACATGGTTAATTGGCAAGCCGAAAGACGACCTAAAATCATCCAGCTGGAAAATCAAGTTGAAAATATCTTGTTAAATGGAGGAATTAATTTGCACACAAGCAAAACTAGAATGATGCAATCATTGAGTGAGAAAGTAAAGCTCCTATTTGCGTAAAATGATTTGAATAAACCCTACAAGAGGTAGTCCAGCAAGCAAAATCAGCATTTTGACATAGGGATATTGTAGGGCAAAGTCACAAGATAAAAAGGTCATGGATGAGTTTGTCTAGACACAAACAAACCTTGATGGAATAAATCAACACCCTCAAATATGCAGGCATTGGTAGGGGAACCAAAATGTCAAGTGGAAATGATATGTGCCAAGCAGCTTCTCAGATAAACTGAGAAAGTGAAGAGAGAGGAAAGATTAACTGGAACGAAAACCATAAACATAACCATGTGCTCATAGTCACTGTAAATATCACTGACGACACCAATCCAAGACAGTTAGGTACTGTTGTTCAGGTTCCAGCGGGCTTTGTCTTTGTGGAACTCATTGCGTTATTGGAGGGTGCAGTGGACGAGTCCTGTGGATTCTCGGCACTCCATGGCACATGGTTGCCTATGCCTGGGTTGATGTTGGCATGAATTTTGTGTTGAGGTTGTTGAAGTAGATACTGGTGCTCAAGCTATTGATAATTGTAATGGTATTGTAAGATTAGTAAAAATAACGGAGGTTGAGCATCATGTCAATGGTGAATTTGAGAGACAGCTTAGTTCTGTCAGGTACAGTTGTGGTCAAACGTTTACATACGCTTGTAAAGAACACGCACGTCATGGCAGTCTTGAGTTTCCAATAATTTCTACAACTCTTATTTTTCTGTGATAGAATGATTGGAACACATACTTCTTTGTCACAAAAAAACATTCATGAATTTAGGTTCATTTATGAATTTATTATGAGTCTTCTGAAAATGTGACAGCTGGGTCAAAAATATACATACAGCAAAGTTTTTGGTAGCATCCACAAGCGTGTGGCTTCTGGTTGAATCTTTGACCGCTCCTCTTGACAGAATTGGTGCAGTTCAACTAAATTCATTGGCTTTCTGACACAGACTTGTTTCTTCAGCACAGTCCACATGTTCTTGATGGGGTTTAAGTCAGGACTTTGGGAAAGCCGTTCTAAAACCTTCATTCTAGCCTGATTTAGCCGTTCCTTTACCACGTTTGATGTGTGTTTGGGGTCATTGTCCAGTTGGAACACCCACCTGCAGTGTTGAGCAAGTTCACACTTCACAAGAGCTAGCTCAAAGTTCAGTTCACACAGATTAAAATGAACTAGTTCACGTTCATAGTTCACAATTTTGAATTTTGAACTAAGTTCACGTTCATTTCTTCTGTTTTTTTTCTTCTATTATTTTTCTGTAGAACATCCTCCTACCCCCCACCCCCCAGCCCCCATTCATTGCCACTGCCCACTTCCCAAACTAAATGAATTACTGTACTGTATAATACTATAGAATCAAGATTACTTTTAAAAGCCAAGAAAAAACAATTACCACTTAAACAATTAGTCATATTATGCAGAAAGTGAAAAAAAATAGGTGCAGTAAAGGTTTACTGTAGATGCAATTGACATTTTATTTAGCCTGCATGAACCAAATTATGCAGCAGTTCAAAAACATAAAATAGATTAATATGCTTCCAAGCGAGCTGGTGGCTCCACCACTGGCTTCATTACAGTTGCTAGCTGAAAGATGTTTCACATTTGTTGCGTATGTGGCTGACGTTCGCACTTGTTTCCTCAGACTCGGTGGCACAACTTGCATAAAAACGTTTTTTCCCGTTGGACACTGTACTGATTTGTTCATAAAAGTCTTTCAAATATTCATATGAACTGGCTTCAGCAGTACTGGTAGCTGCGTCGTTTGAATTACAGCCGGTCCCACTAGCCATTCTGGCATGCCGGTTGCCGTAAATCCTCGGGTGCCATAAGCAGTGCGCAAAAGGATACTTTCAGTTCACCAGCAATATGAGCATGTTCAATGGACGCCGCTTTTTCTAGCACGTTCAATGAACGCCGCTTTTTTAGCGTGTTCATGCACAACACTGCCCACCTGTGTCCAAGACCCAACCTTCTGGATGATGATTTTAGGTTTTCCTGAAGAATTTGGAGGTAATCCTCCTCCTTCATTATTCCATTGACTTTCTGTAAAGCACCAGTTTCACTGGCAGCAAAACAGGCCCAGAACATAATACTACCACCACCATGCTTGATGGTAGGTATGGTGTTCTTTGGGTTAAAGGCCTCACCTGGTCTCTTCCAAACATATTTCTGGTCATTGTGGCCAAATAGTTCAATTTTTGTTTCATCTGACCACAGAACTTTCCTCCAGGAGGCCTTTTCTTTGTCTTCAGTCGAGCCTTAAGGTGCTGCTTCTGGAGCGAGGACTTCCTTCTTGCATGGCAGCCTCTCAGCCCATGGCGATGTAAAACATCTTGACTGTGGACACTGACACCTGTGTTCCATCAGCTTCTAATTCATCACAGATCTGCTTTTTGATGGTTCTTGGTTGACTCTTGACCATCCTGACCAATTTTCTCTCAGCAGAAGGTTGTGTTTTCTTCCTGATCGTGGCAGTGACACAACTATGACATCCACTTTATACTTACAAACAATTGTTTGTACTGTTGATCGTGGGATCTGTAGCTGCTTTGAAATGGCTCCAAGTGACTTTCCTGACTTGTTCAATTATCCGCTTTTTCAGATCTGTGCTGAGCTCCTTAGACTTTCCCATTGTAGCGTTTGTGGTTGAGTCTAATGAGTGTATCAAATGAGCCCTGTTTAAATGGGCTCAGAGAAGTCACCAGCTGTAGTATATCACCAGCAGATTCTGTCATATTTCCAGAAGAAACAAAATGCATGCATTTTTTATTATAATAGTTTTTGGTGACAAAGACGTTTGTGTTCCAATCATTCCATCACAGAAAGAGTTGTAGAAACTATTGGAAACTCAAGACTGCCATGTTATACATGTTCTTTACAAGTGTACACACTTTTGACCACAACTGTATCTTTTCACATGACACAGATCTGGATAATAACCTGTCTAACTGCTTTTGTTCTTGGTGACGTACCTTTCCTGTCTAAATTTCTCATACAACTTGTTCAGCAGGTATTCTGGGTCAACTGCAACCACATCACACACACACATTGTTACAAACCATTATGCTACCATATGCTATCAGTACATTCAGGTCAGTCTTATTATTCCGAATTTTTGACAACAATTCAGCCTATATTTCAAAGCATAATGAAAAAAATGCACAATACTATATTTCTATATATTATATATATATACTATATATTATCTATATAACAACTTTCTCAAAGATTCATGATGAGAAATACAAAAACCATGTCAGTGGAACAGTGCTATTTCCATTCATGTCAATGTGGATTGATTATTTCCCAGAAGAGGTCAATCCTGATAGTGGAAAATAGTTTATTGTTAGTCTAGATCTAGTGATAGACATGACAAGCCTTTGATTTTCACCACTGAACCAGCAGAAACCAAGAAAGCCAAGAACTCTGTACCATGAGTAAGTGGCCCGTGTAAAGCTTGTACAGAGTCTAAACCTATCTCTTTGCCTTCAAGCTGCATCACATGGAGGTTCTAATTAGGAAGTGAGCTCTTGAGCGCACAAAACACACAGAAACCCAATAACCTGCCCCCAACCCTTCACAGTGCTGCACTTTTCCTTCCTAGCTGCCTGTCTCTTTCCTACCAACCCTTTGTCTATGCAACAGTCAATATATCTGACTTGATGAACTGTGCGCAGTGCAAAGTTAATTTCTTTCAGAGTGCATGGTAGCCATGGCGACCATCTTATTAGCGCTCCAAAGCCCATCTGGTCTAAACATTACCCAAGCACGGCTGACTGGAGAATAGGCTGCACATGTGCTGTACGCATTGATCCTGCTAGTAAATCAATAGTGCCACATATTCAGAAACCTACATTTGCACTTGTGCAACACCTTTGAAATTGCATTTTAGAAACATTGTGAGCTGTAAAATCTGTTATAATTAATTTCTCTATACCGCTTATTATTATCAAAATGTACTTTACAGTTACTAAGCTAAATCAGTTTTCTGTCATGTGCTATGGCACTTAAAACGTGCCTCTCCGATAGAACCTTAGCAAGGACGATACTGTAAGTTGAATACTTTTCCCTGACCTTTTCCTCCTCGTGACAATGGTTCCCACTAATACAATCTAGCATGAGATAGAAAATGTACACACAAAGCCAACTGATGAGCCAACTCCTATTCCCATGGTTCTTCAATTCCCTGTTCGCCTGCAGGTCTTGGCATGTGCTTAGCTCACAGGCACATCTATTTTACAAATATTTCCTTTCTGTTTGCATAATCCAAATCCAAACCAGCATCCAGTTAAACAGGAAGCGGAGGTGAACAGTAAACAGAGCAAAGGGAACAATTATTGTAAGGGGAACATTTAGGAATTCTTAATGGACTCAATACCAGGGCAGATCTCAGTGACATAGAAGACTAAGCTAACCCAAGGAGCCAGAAAAGGAGAGTGGCTTGTCGTGATCGAAAGGAAGGCGACTTTGTAGTTTCCTTTCCTCTTCCACTCTATAAATGTAAAGTCAAAGATATACTGCAGAGCCATGGATAGCGATGAATGAGAAATATTTGCACTGTGCTCTTTTGTCATCTGGATAGAGAATGTGCTGATATTCTTTCCTTCATTGGTTTCCAAGCAGCCCGACCTAAGCCACTGTTGCTAAGCTCCCTCTTTCCCTCCACTGAGTGGGAAGCACGTGACTCTCATTGAATAGAGATCACAAATCCTTCTGAGTGAGGGATATTTTCTGTGATTCATGGATTCCATGGAAGGACATCTAGACCCCTCAACTGCATCTCACACCCCACAGCAATTCATCAGCAGTGCATACATTTTTATGACTGCGACCATTTCTCAAACAGTCTGAATATGTAATGTTTTAGCCCAACTTAAAGGCGTTTTTAACAACCTAATCCACCCTAGTGCCTTGGCCTTCCCATTTTTTCCATTATAGTCTGAATATTGTTTTAGTGATCACATAGACGAATTTAGGGCTCGGTATAGCCACTGATTTCCCGACCAACAAACCAACAATCAGAAATTGAAAAAGGCTCTGAATTGCCTTTGAAAATAGTAAGAAATCAGGTTGTTCAGTTTTGTAAAACCTCTGGTATTGTAAACTGTAAAGAAACTAAAGCATGACTGCTTTCTCACTTCTTGGAGATTGTATGGCTGCCTTCAAGACACCTGGGAACTGGGATGTTTCCCACCTGCTAGTGGGAACTATGACGCTTGAACGGCCATCTATCTAGGAATTCTGGGGGTTTTGCGGGAGCTCCCATAAATACAACTTACGTCAATATCATCAGAAGCAACATGGCGGCATATGTTTGAAATATAACAAACCTTTTCAAACTATATAGCACATTATATAATGGGCTGTGTGTGTTTAAAATGTGCATAGTGCATCAGATTAGATTAGTTCAGTAAATATTGTTACATATAGGGTTACAGGCAACATCAAGCACAATATCTCTGTTTTTAAAAGGCTTGAAATTATACGTAAAAAGCTCCCATCCCATCACTTGAATGTTCACGAGGGCAGAGCTGAGAACTTACAAGTGGGAAGTTTCCCACCTCCCGGTTGTCTTGAAGGCAGCCTTACTGTGTGGATAGTAGTGATGGGCGATACCAACATTTTTGAGTTCGATACCAATATTTTATGTAACAATTTTACCCATACCGATACCAATAATTTCTTAAATGAGATTTTTTTTTTTAAATGATAATGATAATAACTTTTTAAATGATTATTATTACATTAACACAATTTAAAATATGAGATATGTGATGATGTTTTAATCGGTTAGAGGTTGTTGGCTATTAAAATGATATTAAGCCCACTAAAGTTGACCAAATAATGAACACTATTTGTATGTAGGCTTTACTGTAGTATATTACTGCATTAACAAAGGGCTATACGTTTCATATCGGTGATAAATGGCAAAATGTTTAACTTGACTAAAAAGTTAATAAGGAGGCTACCTGGATATGGTCTGTCTCCTGTCTGTCTGGGTTGTGCAGATTACTTTGTTTTCTGGGCATCATCTTGTTATCGCTTCACTTCTTTCAGGATGTGGTTTTTAAGCGTTTAAACAAGTTGCTAGTATTGCTGTGTCACAGATGAGTGCATTAGGCTATACTTTTTTCTACTGGTGAAAAGTATCACCACAGTACGCCATGTTTCCAGTCTGACTCAACCATCCTCCCAATGACTGATAGAACGAAGGATGGTGCGCGCGATTCTTGCTTCGCATGGGTTTCACCCATTACGTGATGTGAGCCGGCAGTGTCTTAAGTCTCACCCGTCTCACCCCTGTTGCTGTACATAGGCAGAAACGCAACCGCGTTTTGGATTAAAAATAACTTTTAAATAGATACTTTTCAAAAGGAATCGATACAAAAGAGCAGTATGTGAGTATCTAAGTATCAATACCACAGTTTAGATCCGCCCATCTCTAGTGGATAGTCCTTTTCTAAGTTAGCCGCACCCTCAGCAGATGGTTACTGTAAAATGATGACTGAAGCTTTTATCAGAACAATGGCTTTTATTTAAACACTTGGCACAACGCGTTAACTCTCTCAGTCCATATCCCAGTCTACTCTACAAATCTCTGTATTAGCGTAACTATCTTAGTAACATTGCATGGTAAATGTTTACCGTATATGATAGGTACTGTTCCTTGAAAACGCTCCCAAGATTTCTCCATATTTATTTAGGCAAGATTCCCAGTCTATATTCTCTGTGGCTTTGGCGACTTTATACTTGTTTCTTACCGCGCTTGTAAACAAACATGGCAGAGACACGTGTGGTAGAAATGGAGTAAACCTGTTAAGTGGCCTCAGGCCTCGTTGTAAGAAGAACCAAAGGCTGGTCACGCGAGACTAACGGGGTTAAAGCTTCACGCATCTACAAGAAAAGGCATATATTAAAAGATAGATCTCTGGATTTTATCAATCGATATCGGATCATTCAAATGAAGATCGATCGAGAAGTCGATTTTTAAAACCCAGCCTTAGACGTATAATGTTTTCAAATACGGCAGAGCTGCGTGAATCATCAATCAAATTCCACTATGTAGCAGACCTGTAGAAGAACTGTTATTCTGTCTTCTGTAAACCCAAACACATTACATTACAGCATTTAGCAGACGCTTTTATCCAAAGCGACTTACACATCATCATACCGTTGGCGGAGGCAGCCATGCAAGGCTGCCAACCTGCTCAACGGGAGCAATTGTGGGTTAGGTGTCTTGCTCAAGGACACTACGGCAGATTTTTACCCCGGGAGGAGCTGGACTCTAACCTTCAACATTGCGATTGCGGAGCGGGAACTCCTGAGCCACTGCCGCCCCTTCGCACACATATCTGGTGCAAATACGTTCATGGGTGCAAAATAAACAAATTGTCATTAAGGAGTAAAGCTCGGAAAGACACCAGCTGCTGCACCAGTACATTCCACAGAGGAAACCTAATATTGAGTCCGGGCCACTTGAAGCCTTCAGAAGAAGTTAGTGATGTCATTCAAAGCCTTTGGTAGGGTTACGCTTCTAAATGACATTCAGGCCCAGCTGTCTTTCTTTGTTCTCCTTGTGTAGACAACGGGGGGCCATAGGGCCTAACCTTTTCAGTGACAGCTCCTAGGAGTAAACCGACTATATCTGACAGCCATTTTAGAGGAGGGCAGACAGCCATCAGAGGCACTTGTTTAGATTGCTGTGGTGCCCTTTGAGATTCCACTATCATGAGGGAGCTTTCCTGTGACGGAGGCATTAGTTATGGAAATTCCTTTTCGGATCTTGACCTAAATTAGCCCAGCTTTATTTTGATCAAAAGATGCATTGTGACAAGCTGCATAAGAAAGGCTATCATCCTCTTTTAGATCGCTGAAGAAGCTCCCTCATGTCCACAGACTTAATTTAACTGGAACTGACTGACCTCTTTACATTTTGACAGTTTGACTCCGAGTGTAAGACCCTAGCTTTAGGTTAGTTCACTTTTTCAGATTTGCAAGGCATCTTGATGGCATGTGTGTGTGTTTGCAAGTATGCTACCTCTCCACACATTTTCACACCTATATGTTGCAAGCCACATATTGGCTTGCCCCAGGGTCACAAATAGGGAAGGCGGCATCTTACACCCGCCATCATGACAAGACCAATATTTGTGTCTGCATACTTTCATACTATAGATCGACAAATACATATCTCCTCTCTTTTACTAGCCTCCTCTCACATTTCAATTCAGATAATTTTTACTTCTAGCATTGGGAAAAGGTGCACTAAGTTTACTGATCAAACCAAATTTGGCAACAAATAAACCTTACCTCACAGATCCACCAGATTTTGGAAAGACCATATGTACCATTGAATTAACTCTTCCTCATGCCAAGTCCACTACATCAAAACAGCATGACGCAAACCAACATGAGAGTATCATTGTGGACCAAAATAGGCCTTCAGTGGTATCTGAGCACATGCGAGTGTTTCTCTGTACGTGGGTCAAGTTTGTGCGCTGACAATATGCATGGAAATATGCAAGTTTGTTTCCAAGTCACAACACAGGAAATGTATAAGTTGACGAGTTAATGAGATCATCTGACGTGAAGATAGTATGCGCGTACGTCCATTCGTTCCATTAACTATTTGAACTGAATACTGCATCATATCACAGTACAACTGAGTTTACTGCCAGTTGAATCTCTTGACTCGGCACTACTGAGGCCATTACCAGCTCAGGAGGCCATGCGCTATCAGAGTGGTGGTAACCTAGAAAGCCGCTTGCCTTCAGTGTCGCCATGTTTTAGACTACATACGCTACCTTGTCTGTACTTTTTCATTGTTTTCACACTTTTCACTTCTGGTGGCAGAACCAGCGACAACAACATTGAAATCGATAGCCCGAGCGCAACAGGAACGTCCTGGCTAGAGGCGGGAAGAGATGCTATTCGCTTTGGGATGGTTACGTAACATCTCACTTGCCTCTCGCACTGTGGAATGCCACGATAGTGTTTGTAAACATAGCGGCCATGTGCGTGCGCTCACGTGGAGGAAGCTTTTGAGCCCTTGCCGGCTCACCCCTGAGGTAAACCCTGACATCGATACATGCTCACACGGCCAGCAACACTCCCTCCGCCCAATGCCACTCAAACATAGCCTTATCACTCGCAGGCCATAATTACACCTCAGCCAGGCTAAGGCAGGGCCTCCTCGAGAACGATCCCCAGGATGTGTAGTTGGGATTCGCAATGTATCGGGTGTAGTAATTATTGCTAATAGACATGTTTTTGTGACTCAGACTCATATTACACAATTCCAGTGATGACCAACAAACGGAGTCTTTCCACTCTCAGGTCATAATTACACCACAGTCTCACCAGCAAGGCAGGGCCTCCTTAGAGAGGAACGCCATGATTCGGGTTTGGGATTTGCAATGGATCTGGTGTGGTAATTCTTGATAATGGATGTATTTTTGTGATTCAGACTCATAAAGAGGACATCATTATATTTTGATTAAAAGTCTGCAGTCATTTCAGAATTTCAGAATGTATCGGCACATAAAGCATTGATAATAATCTGTCAGTAAATGGTAAAAGTCATACAAATATTAAGCTAAATAATGCGATATACAACATACAGTAAACCCTTGTTTATGCAAACAACTTAGGAATGAGGGACATTTGAAAGACATTTCAGACAGAGATTTCAGTCTTTCAAATCTCCATGTTTTCCAAAAAAAATTCTAATTCTAATTTGCAGTTCTGCTTTTAACTGCATGTGTCAAAAAAGGTTTCCACAATTATGCACAACTAATGGTCCGTTCAGTGCAAATGTCTGAAATGTGTATAAATCAGGGTCTACGTAATGGCACTAAGATTCCAGTGCCGTAATACCTGATCGTGGTTTGCTGCCCCTCGCTCTCTCAATAGAAAAACAACCCCTGATAGCAGAAAAGAGAGAAATCAATATTGCAGAGATCAATACACTCAGTATCTCGCCATTTTGTCTCAGGAAAGTAGTCAAGCCAAGGCCAGCCAGCAAGCAAAGGTGGTGTAATTTAAAATGTCCAACCTACCACTGGACCTGTTCCACTGTGTCATTTCTGAAACAGCCCTAGGGTGGAAATATGATGCGTGGGCTGGACAAAGAGGGTCAGAGGTTAGGGCTTGGGTATTATAAGTGGACAGCATTGTTGTGGAATGCTATGGCAACTGGACATTCTTCCTGAAGGTGATATTGTCTTTACCCTGGGAGTGACATAAAGGGGACTTACGGCCATGACGAAGGAGCAACCCAACCACATGGCTTTATCTGTGGGTGCGGATGGATGAGAGCAGCTATGTTGTGATTGATCTATCTGGCCCCTCCCCCACTCCGTTCCCTACAGACCTATTGAAGGTCTGGTGCCTTTTTTAGTGCTGATGTAACAGCAGTCATACAGGGGCTCATGGAAACGCCTCCAGTAGGAATATGTATTTGTACGTTTATGTGGTAATGTTATAATGTCGAGTTATAACGCAGGTCAGGATTAGCATTTTGAAGTCCTGGGCACAATGCAACTGAATAGAAAGAGGACATAAACTATTTCCACACCTTGACAACCATTAATAATATGCATTAGTTGGCAAGCAATACATGGTTTTAGGCGTAATCCCTCCAAACTGAGCAGATCACATTATACAGTAGATGTAGTGTGGAATGTGATGTTTCATGTGCAAATGGAAAAACTATAGAGAACTATATAAATTAATTAATTACAAATTTATAAAAACCACAGTGTACAAGAACAAAGATACAAAACACACTCCTTATTGACTATTTAGCTTGATCCGTTCAAAGAAGCATTTCACTCTTAGGTTAGGTAAGAAAGCAAATCAAACTGGTATTAGATTTTTTTACCTAACCTGGTCTTTCGCATTACATGTATCTACATTAACATCATGGATGTTAGTCAGAATGGAGCAACGGAAAACATATATCTGATATATGCCTGGGTCACCTGATGCAGTCATAACATGCACACTTCATGTAAAGACTATGGAACACGCCCCTGCTTACGCAGTCACTGGCCATGCTTGCCATAGCAAAACAGAGCCATGCCATCACCTCAGTGGAACACACGCACCGCCATTGGTGTGTCCAAAGCTCTTGACAGCTCGTTGGAAATAAAAACGGGACCCTCTTCCAGTACAAGCACAGAATGGAGAGAGTAGTGTAGAGGCTACAAGCTCTGCAAAGTCAACCACATACATGTAAACACAAACACTTCAAACAAATGCTTAATTAAAAAGGGGAAACTGAATTGTTGGCTATTAGAGGCCAGTGTTCCCCTCTGTCTTCGTCAGCTGCTTACATAAGGAGATTAGGCTAGCTAGTTTGTCCTCCAGTCATTTGACTAGCAACTGACTTTTATTTGCCACACTGCCCCCGCAACTTAAAAATGGTACAGTCTTAAGTTGTAGCTTTAAGGTTTAAGCTAATTATAACTTAGGTGATAAAAAGTTAACTGAATTCCTACATTGTTCATCCATTAACATAATTTATTAGGCTGCATTGTTTATTTGCAACACCCAATTAAGAGTAATTTATTATGCTCCCCCTTGCAAGCATGTCTTATTTTGCATTTCCCCCTTGGCCAAACTGTGGCTATTGACGGGTATCATAAGAACAGTGGAATACACAAGTCAAATACACAGACCTGGGGGAGATAGTCATGATCTAGTGGGTGATATATATAATGTTAATCTTAATGTAGCATTTAGTTTATTCAGTTTAGATAAAATAAATATCTAATAATGGCCAAATACTTTGTGAGGCATGCGGTTCTGTTGGTGATTTAAAACAAATCTGATGAAGCTACTATGTGTGATTCCTTGTTATTTTAGATGCTGTGTTCCAGCATTTTACTAATGCTGAAAAATACACATGAAAACACAATGCCTGAATCTCTATCTATCTCACAGCTATCACTTCATTAATTTATAACACACATTACTTATAATGTCAAGAAAATGTACATGTGTATTTTTTCTAGGTCTCTCTCACTCTCTCTCTTTCTGTCCCTCGCTCTCTCTATCTCTCTCTGTCTCTTACACAAGCACACATTTATCTTTGTATCGTCAATAATCTATTTGTCAATAGTTCTGTTCTCAAAAGAATTCAATATAATTGAAGAAATACAACAGTCTATCTACTCTAGATATTGTGAGCTTTATTCGCTGGTATTAACAACACATAACCATGTTACTAATGGTTTAGGAAGGCTTATCAACTTCTTGCAGAAATAGGATATTTGTCTGTGTTATCTGGTAATAATCCCTTGTTTAGCCTCCAGTAAAAACAAAAAACAAAAAGAAAACCTGCTCCAGAATTGTCATTCTTGTTTCCCCAGCTAATGGTGCAGTAGGATAGAGTTTCATTTCCTTTAGAGCTTTCTGACCTTGTCTGCCTTCACTACACCACATTTCTCCTCTCTTTCGCCTCTCCTTGGGACTGTGCTTGCCTTTGTGTCTGCTTGTCATTCAGTGGTGAATGCAGTGAAAGCTGATTCACAGAGATGCACAAAGCCAGAAGCTATCCTTACTCCACTGCTGTTCAGACACTATGCACTTAACTGCTGAACAGGTCCAGGTAGACTTTTACTCTTCTACATAGTCTCCCCTATTGAACAGCATAAACAAACACATACACAACAGTGGGTCTCAAAATGAAAGGATAGGGAAGGTAAAGCTGCCTGCATCATAAACATATCTCTTGAAAAATAAAAGCAGTCCCATATGGCTATAAATGACAGATAAATGTAAAAACAATTTTTTCCCTTCTCTAAACAAATGTACTTACACAAAAACACACTTAATACACACTTTTTGATAAGTGGATGATGAGTGTTACGAAAAAGAAAAAAAGAGAGAGCATTACACAAGCATTTGTAATAATGCTTCAAGAAAAAGTCCTGAACAAGCAGTGTAATGATACTGAGTGTTCGCTGAATACAGAGCCCGCATAGAAAACACAAAATAGATCTTTCTGTTTCAACTGGCAGAAAAAGAAAGAAAATCGTCAGCCATGTTGGAGTAGCTTTATCTAATATCCCCTCCTTATTATGTTGGCTCTTGCTCTTACGGTGGGGGACATTTGCAATGCTTCGCCTCACACAAAGCCACCAAAAATACACCCAAGGTTAAAGGGGAAAAGGGCAAGCGGAGTATAAACCCACTGAGCAAATTCTCACCTCTTTCTTACGTCCCTCCACTTTGTAGAAATTCCAACCAACCGTCTTGATCTCCTCTTTAACAAATCCTAAAGGGCAGCCATCTTGCCTCCTTCTGTTCTTCTATGAAACAGACTATCCTCCACATCAATATTCATGGGAACCAGTGTGACGTCGGCCCTCATCATCAGGAGAAGCCCGGGTGTCGCTGTTGGCCGGCCCGAGAAGTGCACGCGTTTGTGACTCCGCCGTAAAGGCAGCAGAGGCACGCGGAGCCGACGAGCTGCAGGTCAGGGGGGAAGAGCCCTGCTTTGCTGGCAAACTCAAATAATCACAAAATCACTTTCCTGCTGAGTCCTTCCCACACAAAGGGTCAGGTTTTCTTCTCTCTCTCTCCCCCTCTCTCTCGCTCTCTTCCCTTCCCTCTTTTTTTCTTCTTCCCTCAGCCGCACACAATAGTGCACACTATGATGGCTGCCCTGAAGCACTGGAGTGGATTCAGCCAGCAGGACAGGACTTCCAACCCCCCAACCCCCCGGTACACTTTTTAACTGAATATTGCACCGGGCTTAACTGTCTGGCTGGGGAAAGAGGAGAGGACGCCCTCTCCACCCCTGACCCCACCCTTCTATTCTCAGACAGGAAGGCAAGTGACTCAAGGTTTGGGGGGGAGGTTTCCCCTCCTTTCTCTCTGTCTCTCTTGACTTCCTTGTTCTTTCATTTTCTCTCAAGCTGTCATAGGTTACAGGAGTTCCCCCTTTTGGTGTTGCGGCGTTCACACCGAATTACAGCCACACAGCTCAGAGTCCCACCGGTTGAGCGATGCACTCGTTTCCAACGGCTGCGTGTCTTATTGTGGCACGCCTCTGCCGGCAGGCAGGCTCGTTTTTAGAGTGCCGCGTAAGTGAACTCTCTAGCCTCCATACAGGCAACATACTTCACTTCATGTGTCTGCCAAGACCCCACCTCCTGTTGACACCGGCCACGTGGGAGATAGATAGAGAGAGAGGTTGAGGGTGGTTTAAAAGACAAATCCGGCACTGTAAGGCGTTGGAACAACACTCATTCAACATTTACAGCACCCGGGCAGAGAGGTTTTGTAATGGGTTTCCATGACAATCCAGCTATTTTATGTATTATGTCTGAATTTCAGTTTGCCACGTGTGTATGAATGTGTTTGTATTCACTTCTTGTTGCATATTCTTGCTTTAGTAGAAAATAGGGCCAACATGAAAACAGGAGCAATTGAGTTTTTAGAAAATATTGGGTTCATACTTACATTAGTATATGTGTCTTGGTAGTCACTTGTAAATACTATGGCCACAGCCTTTATCACCACATTCAAACAGTGGGACGTCCATTCAGCTTACTGTTTAATTCTCCCTTCACTGTCCTGTGCAGATTTTAACAGGTGGGTCTTGTCTGAAAATAATCTGCACTTTGGCTGCAGTCCCGGTTTAAAGGGAGACCCCACCTCTTTCCCGTCGGCCCCTGCCAAGCTGCACTGACATTTGTTGACTCAATAGTTTCAGGCTCAGAGCAGAAAAGGAGATTTGTTTTTACACAGAAATGGGGGAGGGGAACAGGCAGAGAGAGGGGGGAGGATCACCCTATAGCTGCAACACAGATGCTTCAAAGAGAGTAGACCCTTTCACCTCTATGCTGACTTCTTCCTTTACTTAACTCAGTCGTTATTTGTATGGATGTTGAACTGCCGAATTCTACATTTCTTTAAACCATATAATGAAATTGCAATTATTTCATCCTTGCCGCTTTTGGGAATAATTACCTTGTCACCTATTAGCAGTAGAGCTAAACTGAATGTACAAAATGTTAGGGACACTTACTCTTTTCATGAAGCACACTGATGAGGTGAATCCATTATTATCCCTTATTGATTTCCCTTATTCAATCTGTACCGATCACAAAGGAGGAGATGTAGGTAAAGAGAAGCAGACGAGTTAGAGGAGTTTTAAGCTTTGAGACAACTGAGATGTGGATTGTGCATAAGGGGCTGCAGCTCAATATCAGCGAGATGTTCCTAATATTTTGTACATTCCGTGTATATCTTTTCAGAGTACAGCCTCTCACTGAATCATAAACAACAACTACAGTAGGCCTTTTGTTACTCATTTTGCTATTTTGTGTCCCAGGCAAACAAGTGTCATTTTAGACAAGCAATTACATTAGTACAATGGTAATAGCAGAGGATTTCAGAAAGTGGTCTCTGAAGCTCCAGCATATGCTGGAGCTCAGAAACCCTGAGAGCAGCGTGTTTATGCTTGTCGTTGTTGTTTGGCCTCGTCTGCACAGGCAGAGGTAAAGTCCATCTAATGGTTACAGAGCAAGGCCGCCAAATTAAATCCCCACACTTGCGAATATCTGGGACGGGGAAGTGAACGAAAATCCCTTTCCCCTCCCTCAACAACTGCCATCAAAGCGTCCCTGAGCAAGGCAGTTAACTTACAACTGCTCGGATGAAGCGGCCCAGTGATCAACAGTGCAAGGCTGTCAGTGGTTGTTTGTACTGGGCAGCTTCCTGGTGTGTGTAAGTGTGTGTGTGAGTGAGTGAGTGTGTGTGTGTAACCGTCCCTCTCCCTGCAACTGCTCCCCCAGGCCATAGCTGTAAACAAGAAAGTGCTCTTAGTCAATTTGCCTGGTTAAATAAGGTAAAATACACTTTTGGCTTTTCAGATATTGTTATGCTAATTAGGCGTCTCCATACTCATTTCGCTGCAGCGAGGCTCAAGACATTGGCAAGCCTTTATTTCGACAATCGCCTGTAAACATATTTGCAATTGAGCAATTTCCCGAATTGTCCTTGTTCGAATTGAATTCATGTTATTGTCGATAACTTTTCAAATGTGCAGGCCTGCAGGGCTTGATTTGCGGCACAGCACTCCAACAACGCAGTCGCTGCATGTATCAGCGGTTGTCTTACAGTGCTACTTAAAGTGGTCGCGTTGACTTCTGGCATGTGTATTGTCACTGCTCAGGCAGGAGCGCTCCTTGCTGTGCTCACTCCACTGAAAGCTACTGTAAGTCGTAAATCACAGATTATCTTGTCATTCCTCTCACCTTGCCTCTCCCGTTCGGGGTGAAGGGGTGCGCTGTCACCTCATCTGTAAACAGAGAGGTGTGGCCTCATGATGGCCTAGGGTAATCCAAATTTAGGCACACTTGTCACTTGACTGATTTCACACCTATACATGACTGTGAGCATTAGTAAGTGATTTGAATTGTTGTTGTTGTTGTTGTTGTGGAGGGTCAGCATACAGGGACCCTTTTGCTGACTAATACCGATGCTTAGCAAAACAAAGGCAGGATCCTGTACTGGGCCAAGAGGTCAAAGATCTGGGTTACTGGCCTCGAGATCTGTGTGTCATGCGGTGGCCTAGACCTACTCTCTGAACGGGGGAGGAATAGCCGTTTACAGTCTTTCATGTAAAACATTTCTGGGGTTCACACTTTTCAGTGGGAACCCAGTGAAACCACAGAGCAAAATGTGTCATTTATTTCAGTGTTTTACTTTCCACGTGAACATTTAAAAAAGGAACTGAAGAAAGCCTGGGATTGTTATTTTAGATGTTGTGTCACAGCCTTTGACTTTCTGAAAAATAAGCCTGCCAACATAATACCCAATCACTTAGAGTATGTAACTGATTAGCTATCACTTCATTAATTTATTGTAATTCAGCTAATTTCACTCTCCTTGCAGGTATTAGGTCACCATGCTGTTGCGCCGTGGTGACCTAATGTCTAATTTACAGAATAGTGTTTTTTTCCTACCTTTTCCAGCACCTTTAATGGAGCACAGTGCTGCACACTGGGCGCTAGTTTGGTATAACTGAGTGTGTCAGGATGATCCTTGGAATGAACTGCTGTTAAAGCATCACTTATGTAAAACCACAGTCCTTTCTTAAAGCTGGAACATGGACTTCTGGACAGAAAAGTTACGTTTAACCTCAAAATATACATGAGTATTTGAATGGTGGGGTGTTGTGATCTGGATTTAAGGAACAACAGCGCCTTTCTCCCCCAAACCCGTGAGGAGAAACAATCCTTAACATTGTCCGTGTGTGTCCTCTGTAGCAGGAACATGATGGGCCCAGGCTGGTTTGATATCTCACACCCTCCTTTAATCATTTATCCAAACATGCAGTGGTCACATCTCAAGTCACATCTGCCACTGTCAGTATTCAGCCCTTCACTTTGTTGCCTGGTTAAGTTGTGCTTTGATATTGGGTGTGAGTCGTTCATACCGTGCCCTAAAAGAGGTGGAAATTGATCTGTGGTGAAAGCATTGATTTACAATTGACAGGTCTTTAGATTGGTTTGCAGGGGGGAGAACTGGGTGACATCTGAAGTGCTACAGAGCCACTACAGGGCCCGTTCTCAAGCTGACAGAGCCAGCACCGGCACTATTAGTACCCGGGGCAAACTAAACACACACACGTGCGCGCACACACAGAAACTCTTTATGCTGGGTAATAACTGGGTATCCTCTGCCTGAGCCAATACACAAGTGACTGGCCACAGGATTCTCCCCCTAACAAGATGTCACCTACCGCCACCCCTCCCTCCTGTAGTTATCTTAAAAGAGAAGGGAGAGTCGTTAGTGTGGGCCTCACATAGCTTAATTGTTTAAGCCACAGCAGGGGACCCGGGGGAGGGGAGTGGAGGTGGGAGTTTAAGGGAAGAGAGGGAGAGTATAGTCTAAGGAACTGGAAAGCAAGCGTTTTCTAATCTTGCGTTCTGATAGTCACCGAATCAGGATCTTTTTTGGAGCTCGACCTATTGCACATTTCTTGCGCATTTATAATTGTGGCACTGACGTCCAGGGTGTTATTGTCTCAGTTCTAGGGCTTTTGTCCCACTTTACGACGGCTCTCTGTCCGTGGTGTGTGTGTGCGCCATCTAATAATTGACAGAGTTCCTCCCTGGGCACAGCAGGGTTGGACAAGGTCAATCAGGGCCAGCCGCTGTTCCCGTGGCGACCAACCGCTTCTGAGAGGTTTAAGAGCTGGTTCCCGCATTCAGTCTGCAGGTGCCTCCATCCACCGCTCAGACCGTCCCCAGCTGAATACTCCATAGGCACGGCCTCTCTATTCAGACTGGGGAAGCCCTTTTTAACAGCTGTGTGAAGTAGTTTCCCTCCTACTTCTTCGGCCCTCTGTCCCAGAGGGAAATCATAGCTTGGCCGACGGTCATTTGGATCACTGCTGTGAGCCGGTTTCTGCTCTCACTGCAGATTGATCAAAGCTGCATCGCTCCTACCCAGCACCAGAGAGAAAAGACATTCATCCAGTTAGCATTCTGTATGAGGTTGTCCAAAGGCTTCGCTCTTCAAACGGACAAGCAGCGTGGACTTGTTATGCATGCTCATGTTTAAAAATGTCCACCAGTTGTCAGTCTCCTTTGGACTGGCCGTGTAAATCAGCAGATTTCCCCTGCTACTTTCACTAAATCATCCTTATCTACAGTGGATCAGCATCAGCATGCGCTTTCATATAAATAATCATAATTCCAAGTCTTTTCAGGATTAGTATCCACTTGACATGCTCTTATCCATTCCCAGAGTGAAACCCTACTGTTTGTGAACTGCATGCTCCTGTATTTGGCATGGAGCAGAGGATGACCCCTACTGGTGGAGCATGAGGACCTCCAATGCATCTGATCCTCCCATTACATGAGTTGTGTATTTCAATATGAGCAGATTCCCAGCCTTACAAGTCTGCAATTTCCTTCAGTTATTTTCCTGCATACCCATATCAAAACGTGTGAAATTTCATGCAATTATGCTTTTGTCTTATTTAGATTAGATTGCTACACTTCTATCTGGTTGTTGTAATACAACTCGTAAAAAACGGTGAGAAAGCTGCCAGGTGCTAAAATCCTGATCAGAATTCGGAGGTCTGAGCTCTTCACATCCTTGTTTCATTACACTGACTTCCTATAAATTACTGGATTGATTTTAAATACCTCTTGGTCAGGGCCACTGTGGCACTTCCTCTGACCCCTCAGAAGAGGAGCAGACACTGATGTGAAGGATTCCTCCTGAAAAGGGTAATCATATAGTGGGTTTTGTAATTGCTGTTGTTAAACTGAAAACAAAGGGAGTCTGATCTTTGGCAGTTTATTTAATACTAATGTAAAGGCTTTCAAGTATGATGTTGATGTTCACATTTACCAGTTTTCACTGTAGAAACCACAAAGATTTCCCATTTTTATGTACTCAAGAATACTTTCAAAAGTATCGTATCGGTATCGGGATACTAGCCTTTGTATTACTTGTTATCGCATGTAAAAGAAAATTAGTGATATCGCCCATCCCTAATTCTATTTTTCAGAGTCCATAACTTTGCATAAATCATTTAAAATGGAAAAAACGAAGTTGTTTTTCCAAATGAGAGAGCGTCTGTGGAAAGGAAGGAAAGGAGTGTGCAGCCACTCCATGTGCAGACAGCTGGCACTTGACATTTGTGATTGTCTTCCACTAACCTAACATCGCATCGCAGCAGCCCTGCATGGTCTCTGTGCTGCTTAAACAACACCCTGATTCACCATCCTCCTCCAGGTGGCCCCTGGTTTGGCCCCGGCCTGCCAGGCTGCCCGGCCTGCTGCCCACCAACTGTCCCAGTAGCAGGCGGCAGCAAACGCTCTGCTGTTATATGGGCAGAACACGTCCCCTTTCATCGGTGCCCAAGGCTGCGTTTCTGTTTGTCAAGTGAATAGTAAGATAACGTTAAGTACTGCTACTCACATATGTATGTACATTAGTCACATACAGTATATTAGCCAGTTAAGGCAATCTGCATATGTTCAATCATTTTTAGCTCATTAGCTATACAATTCAAAATAAATTACATCTTGAGTCAAAATTGCAAAACCAATAGTAGATCTATATATATATATATAATCGTATGTTGCCCACATAGGAATAACGTTGTTATTACACTGAGCAACCATCGAACCTTTGTACCTAGGATGGACACTACAAGTGTGATAATAAACAATGCACTGGTAGGAGATTGCCGTCAACCTGGAATGCTGAACAAACAGCCTGTTGAGCTGCCTGCTGTCCATGGTTCAGAAACAGTCACACAGCCGCTCAGCAGCAGCTGTCTGCTCCTTGCTTATCTATTCATTGGCAGCTGAGGCAGTGCTTCCAGATAGCACAGACGTGAAATCATCCCTTCACCTGCTACGGGCTCGGTTCAGTGTGACGAGCACTGAGCGCAACAACAACCCCCAGCCATGTTGTCTTTCAACCAGACAAACCTCCGTTGCGCTGACTGCTGAAACCAGCATAACCCTTAACCCCCCCCCCCACTGACTGGGAAAAGCTGGAAATGTATAACGGGGATTTAACCCAAAACAATATGTGACAATCGGAGAGATTAGCCTCCGATGAAGGCATCCAGAGCTGAATTAATCCAGGCGTTGTGGCATTACGGTAATTAGGGTGATGTTTCACAGTGACGAGGATGTGCTGGTGACTCATAGTAGGTAGCGCAACAGCTGTGCCGTGTCACATGAGCCCCGTTCCACAGCCCATCGCTGATTGTGGCGAGTCCTTGGCTGTGACCTTGCTCTCCCTCAGCCCATGCTGTTGTGAGCAGGAGCTAGTCGACGATCAATTTCAGCGTGCTGCGGAGGAGAGCAGCATATGGTTAGACATGATTTACGCACAAACACGAACGCTCACTGATGTGCCTTTCCCCTCCACTCACAAACACACAAACAATCATTTACATAAATTATCATGTTTTGTGCTGCTGCAGATATTTCTTGTGAATTAGTAATGTGGATTGCAGGTCCACAGTATAGCAAAGGAAGGTTGATCGCAGTAGTGGATGTAAAGCCAGCAGCCCAAAACATACTATATACGTTTGTTACAGTATATAGTGCATTTATCAACATGGTCAAACACACTTTACAAGGGTTCAAAACATTTGAGAGGAAATGTGTTGAAACTAAGAACAAATGGAAAGTGACCACACAAGATGATACAAAATAATTGGTTTAATAGATTTATAATGATACAGAAAAGGAATGTACCAGACACTACTTAGTACATTTGGAAGTCCGGGGTCCTGGTGGTTGTCTGTGTGTGTACGTGTTCAAATCTTGGGCTTGCTTGAGCATGTAGGGCTTATTACAGTAGTCTAATTGAGATAGTCAACTGGGTCAGGCAGCCAGCAGGATGTTAAAACCAGTATGATACGCCCTAACCTTTCATCTTCAGCAGCAGCGGAGTTTAAGATGACACACTGATTACCGAGTGCAATATTTGTGCAGCCACGATGCTTTGTTCTCCTCTGATGTGGTCGTGATAAAAGCATTGTCTGGCGAGCTAGACCTCCCTTACTGTGAAGTCAAGCACGGAGGGATCTGAGGTTGTGCTTGATGACAGATTGGAGGGTGACGTACTGTAGATTAATAGTATCAACAAACATGATATAGAAATCCTCTAATCAGAAAAGGGGATTCGCCAATCAGAACAAAACGTACTTCCTCATATAGACTCCCAAGTTGTCATTTATGTCAACGTAGCTTTCGAGTCTCTTGACATGGGCGTCCAGAGAAACATCAGGATCAAGTCAGGTGTCACTCTGACTGTGCCTAAACTACACAGCCCTAAATTTTGATGCCAGGTTGAAAAATTTGAATTCATGTTTTTTATTTCTTGTTGTTCAAAACCTGGACTGATAATTCTCTGTAATAATAATAATAATAAAACATTTTATTTGTATAGTACTGAAAGACACTTTACATTAAAATCACATTAAATAAATAAAAACAACAATACATAAAATCACAGCCTTACTCAACAACAAAGCTGGGAGGAGAGCAGTTTACTTTAGTTCAGTCTGAGGTGTTTCTTCGTGGAATACATTGTCTTAACAAACATATTTGCAAATGGAGGGCTTTCAGTTCAACATAATGATATTATATTCAGGGAGACGTGGCCTAAGTGATTTAATGTGCTAATGTGCTTGGCCGTCCCCAAGGCAACAGCACTGGTCTCATTAGGGCTTCTAGTCATGAAAGTCGTTGTGGGGGGGGGGAGCACTGACTGGGGTCGTTAAATGCATCATCAAAGAGGTGTGTCTCTTCTCTCTTAGGCTAATGCTGCAACAAAAAAAGCTCCCGAGTTAGTAAAGGGGGAAAGAGAATGAAAAAGGTGCCAATTTGCCACGAATGCGGGGATTAGTCTGTTAGTGTTTGGTCATATTTAGTTGCGTGTCTTTAATTAATACGCCATAATGCATTTTCCATACCTATGGTCCTAACTCAGTTTGGATGCAGCTAATAATACCAGTTCCATACAATTGTTCCAGTGAATGTGCAAAATATTAGGGACGTAGTTCTGATATTGAGCTGCAGCCCCTTTTGCACGATCCACATCTCAGTTGTCTCAAAGTGTAAAAGTCCTTCTCTAACTTGTCTGCTTCTTTGTGATTGCTGTAGATTTAATAAGGGAAATCAATAAGGGGTAATGGCTTTGACCTGGATTCACCTCATCAGTGTCCCAAATATTTTGTGCTTTATTCAGGTGCAACCACTGCAATGCATATGAATGGCATTAGAGTGCATGCATTTATTTTAGTACTGCAAATTCATTTCTGTGCACAGATGTGCTACTACGATTTATCCAAACCTCAGACAAAAGGACTCTAGAAATCACAAAATATTCATTTGAATCCATTCATATTTGACATTAAATGTAACTTTTGCAGGAGAATAGCCGTATAGATTCTGCTGGGAAATTCTGGACATGTGTAATGGCTGTCACGTCTATGGCTATGAAATACAGTAAATAGCCACTAGAGGGCAATGTGTCCAATGCATTCAATCTGATGTCACGGGTTTCATAACGGCTGCTCATGACGAAACACACAAAGAGAAGTGACAAAGAGCGCGTTGTTACCAGGTATATAACAGTGAATCCACACTAACGTCGTATTCATATCTGGACGTTAAGCATATTTTTAGATAATTCAAGGGTAGGTGGGGTCATGTATGTTATTTTTTGCCATTGCTCTTTGCACCTGATTAATGAACATATGTCTTGTTTTCACAGTGCCCACCTTGTAATGTCATATTGCATATCAAATCCAGTTATACTGATCATGCTTGCAATGAGTGATTTATTTGTAGTCAAAATGTGAAAGAAGAGGGACCTGTAGGCACAAATAAAGGAACATCTCACTCCGATCATATTCTTCACGGTCAAGTTCAAGTAGTTTATTGTCGGATGCTTTAAAAAAGCAGTGCATTCCAATGCAATGAAAAACTGCCCTGGCTACTCTGGATAATGTCAATCTATACAATTATACAAATATACCCTATACACACCATATCACGTCATACACAGAAGCACATACAACACATATATACTACATATACACATACTGTATATGCATATAGATACATACATCTACACACACATACATTCCATATACATGCTCCATATGTACACACAACAAAAGGGGAACAACATTTTCTTGACATCCTAAGGAGAATACAGTATAAGGCCCATGACAATAATTCATAATACCTCATCATGAAATACTATAATAGTATTCTATGGATCAACGATACAAAAATGTAGAACAATGATTTTGTACCC
>OMOT01000167.1:0-19493 GCA_900312575.1 Acanthochaenus luetkenii
GCCATTTTAACAAGCAGCCTTTTGGTGACATATTTCTCCCTATATGCCCCAGGACACAGCAATTAGCCCATACCACAGAGCCAGCTGTCTGCACGGTGCACATACACACACACAGAATAGGACACTGATGAAAGTAGTGTGCAGTCATTTATTGCCACTTATTCCCTTTAGCATTGGTGGACAAAGGATGGAAAAGAAGAAGACTCCAAAATGTACTTGAATGTTAGGATCGTGGGGCAATATCTGTCATGAGTGAATGCCGATACTCTGGGAGTGTTTGCTTGTCAACAACGGCCTGTTGGTGTCATGTTATGTTTTATTCAGTCACCCTAAAAAACACTGCACAATGGGAATGCAATGACAACACCGCTCTATTTCAAGCACACAGCTTAGAGGTCCATTTCCACTAACATCTTGCCTGGTTTGTTCCATGTCTTCATCTCACTTCATCTTATTCTTCATTCACTCTGCCTCTGAAAAAGCTGTAACAGAGAATATGATATTTCATTTGTGGCGGTTCAAGCGCTCACAAACATCCATTCTTATCATTTTCTTATGCAGCCCATATTCTTTTCACTCGCTGAACTGCCTCCTCATTCATCATTGCTCATCATCGCTATTCGTCCATCTGTGGACTATACCGCGGTGTGAAGAATCTCACCTCTGTGCTCGCTTTGTAACTCCAGGTTGCCGGTGCCGGAGGATCCTTCGGCCAGAAGGGAGAAAAGGGCGAGCCGGCTGTGATTGAACCTGTAAGGCCCAGAAACCCGACGCTGACCTACTTAAATGATGTCATCGATATTATATGCCAATTCTGTTGAAATAACCCTGTGTTTTCTGCTCAGAAAGATGCTGTAAATTGTACATTCACAAAAAAAAAAAAGTGACTTGTTGCACTACATTTTGAACTAATGCTTGTTTTTTTGAAGGGCATGCTGATTGAAGGACCCCCAGGACCCTCTGGCCCAGCTGTGAGTATAGTTGAGAGTTGGGAGGTGTTTTCCACCTAAGCATGTTTCTGGACTGTTGTAGTCAGCATTGTATGACTCGACATGACTGCGGTCTGCTGACCTGGCTTTACCTCTTTAGGGTCTTCCAGGTCCCTCAGGTCTACAAGGACCCCCAGGCCCTGGTGGAGATCCTGGCGACAGAGTGAGTTGCTATTTATGTCCCCGAACCACTCGCAGCTTTCTGTGTGTGTGTGTGTGTGTGTGCATGTCAAAAAAAGTGTGCATTGCGAGGGTACGTGTGTGTTCATACATGCCTTAAGATGCAAGGAGTTGTTTGAAAAGGAGGAGGTGGGGAAGAAGAGGATTTTCCTTTTCCTTACAAGTGTGTGTCACCATAAGAGAGCGAGAGAGTATGAAAAATAGCAATTATTTGTTATATAGAGCACCATTTTCATGTCAGGGACCCCTAAATATACACACATTAGGACCACGGACCCCCATTTGATGAGAATTTATTCCAGAGATATGTAAATACTTTTGTTGTTGGTTTAGTATTGAATTGTAGAGCGCTGTCCACACTGTACATGGGAAGATAATAGTGGTGAGAGTGAAACCTGGGATTATCTTCATTCTTATGCATTCTCCAATTGGTTTTATTATTTTATTATTTATTATTTCTCATTTTGCTGGGGACCCCCTGAAACCTCATCAAGGACCCCTGATGGTCCCAAGACCCCACTTTGAGAACCACTGGTCAAAAAAGACACCATTGACAAGCCACTGACCTAAGATTGATTTACCTCGAAGTGGTGGTGTACCTAATGTCTAGTGCTGTGTGTGTATGTGTGTGTGCTATTTTTGGAACTACGTATTCATCCACTGTGCTGTGATTTTTAACTGTATTCAGTCTCCCATCGCCCACCACATTCACTTCATATGAGAAAATAGTCCCTTCTAGTTCAAAACAGTATATTATTTTTTATATCATATTTTGTGTCAGTTTTACCAACAAGATTAGTTACCATTTAGTTTTAGAGCTGCTACAAGTTCTAATTCTCTCACTTTGATAATGCTAGTGTCCTACTATCACTCAACATAGTGTATACTAAAGTGTTAGCATGGAGCACCGGAGCCAATGATCTACTGGGGACATAAGGATGAGTTTGGTGACTATGTTCTCATCACTAAACGAATAAGTTGATGAACTGTGGTGTATTCTTAATTTTTTTCATGGTTGTAAACAGTACGAGAAACTAGTTCAAGGTAATGTAAAGAACCCACTTTTGACAAAAGACATGTTCTCTTTATCACCATACTCATTTGGTTCCACATAGGACCTTTCAGAATAAACCATGCAATTTATTCAGATTTACTAGTTTTTATACTAACAAATCTACAGGTCATTATGGTTCTATAAAGAACCTTTGGAGAACCCTCCTTTTTCTGGCTGTATGTATTGATGGTATTGATAGTTTACCTATTAAACATCCCAGCAAGGGAGGGATTATTAAAGGTTCAATGATGGATGAGTGACATGAATGAGTGAATTATGGCCAAACTCGAGAAGCTCACATTGAAAAATGTGATGAGTGATACCTGTGCTGGGTTACATTACATTACATCATTTAGCAGATGGGTTTCCCTTGAGAAGAGTATAATTGATGATTAGCACATAGCTCATCAGATTCTCTCTCTCTCTCTCTCTCTCTCTCTCTCTCTCTCTCTCTCTCTCTCATGTCGCATGTTAGTCAAAACAACAGCCCGCTTCCAGCATTTACTGCTCTGTGTGTGCGTGCGTGCATGTGTGTGTGTGTGTGCGTGCGTGCATGTGTGTGTGTGTGTGTGTGTGTGGTTGCATCCACAATACTGTCACTGTTACAATACATGTAGAGAGTTACAAATCACCTATTAGCCTGACACAATGTACAGTTTAAGACTAAAAGAAGTTGGGATCTATCTAATACATTTTTCAAAGGAAGTTCAAAGCAACATGCTATTACATTATATTACATCATTTAGCAGACGCTTTTGTCCAAAGCGACTTACAATAGTACATTTTTGTCAAACATTAGTCAGACCAGCTATACAACGCACAAGTATACATTAGCTACAGTGGCATGCACAGCAGGAATGATGATGAAGCTGTAGTTAATGGAGCTAATGGAGCTTATACATAACATTCGACAAACTACATCTTTATTGTATTTTCAATGTATATTTTCACTCCATTTTACATTCAAATGTAGTCAGCAATGAGTATTTAAAATGAGCTATAGCATATTGGGTGATACATTGAGAAGAACTGCTTACTTGCTAATTGTAATTCACAAATGAAGAATTTGGTTGAATTCAAAGGTGTTTTACTCCATCGTAAGCTAGCATGACTTGGTACCAGCATAATCCTTGCCTTTCATGTGGTATGTATATACATCGGGTTTCCTCAACTGTAACACTACACCCTTTAGATGCCATTAAATTAACAGAACACCCAGCAGCCCCTGGGCAGGGCAGGGGCAATCTTCCCACCCTCTTAACTCCAGTGATTAACTTTCTATAGCCTATCATAAATTCTTATAATTCAACTCAGATGTAAATGTTGTTAAAAAACAGTACACGGGTGTGTGAGGAACATAGGATGAAGGCCAGGTAACGAGGCTCTAGGGTAGACTGGGTCATTCATTCATTTAGCTTTACTGGTTTACAACATTGCAGATATTCCAGATAATTGATACACATGCAGCTATCTGGAAATAAATCATCACCTCTTTCTCTTTGATTAATGATGATGGTATTAAGGAGCCATTGGAGGAAGAGGAAATCAAGTTCGCACCCTCCCCTTTTCCAGATGTTTTCTTGTTCTTTCATGTGATACAATTGATCTCCAATTTATTAATCTGTTGTTCTCTCTCCTCTATCTCAGGGTCCTCCTGGTCGTGCTGGTCTGCCTGGTGCTGATGGTTTTCCGGGGCCCCCTGGTACCATGCTGATGCTGCCGGTAAGTGCCCAGAATGATGCAACATAAATGCATATCTGTTGTGACTATTTCCGCTACATGCTCATGTGCTTTTTCAATTCAACCTACAAATATCAGATTCTGTTAAACCCTTTAGACCAAAGGGTCTCAAATGTTTTCATTTCACATTTACATTTGTCCATAACTTGTCTGCTATCGAATGGAACAGGATGTGGACAAACAGAATAAGCAACTTCAATAACATTTCTGTGTGTGTGTGTGTGTGTGTATGGGTTTGTGTATGTGTGTGTGTGTGTGTGTGTGTATGTGTGTGTGCAACAGTTCCGCTTCGGTGGGGATGGTGAGAAAGGTCCCGTGGTGTCGGCCCAGGAAGCCCAAGCCCAGGCCATTCTCTCCCAGGCCAGAGTAAGTAGACCTGGACATTAAGCAAGCCAGCAACAAGGCAAAGGGCTCTGACCTCCACCCCCACCCCACACACACACACAGCTGTAGGGGGAAAGGGAGGTTGGGATGGAGTGTGTGTGTGTGTGTGTTAACGGGTACTCTGAGCTTTTCCTTGGCCTTGCAAGGCTAAAAGGAGACATGCCGAGCAGGCTGGAGTGCAACCAGAAAAAACCTGTTTGAACAGATGGACAGTGGGGAGAGACTGTTAAAAATACTGCAGGGGGCTTGTGACCTGCAGGTGGGCTAGACCAACAGGTGTAGAAAGTGTGTGCGTTTGTGTGTGTGTGTGTGTGTGTGTTGGAAGGAGAAACATGTGGTACCGCTGGCTTCTGCATGATATCCTACTTTCGTTAAACCCACAGACACCACAGTAAACTAAGAGGTTCAGTGGGGAATGGTTTGGACATATGAGGAGTTTTGTTGCAATATAATATAAGATAACATGAAACTTTACTGATACCCCTGCGGAAATTGGGTTGTTGCAGCAGAAAATAGTATACAGCAAAGAAATATAGAATATAAATAAGAATTGGAGCATATGGAATATATGAACCATAATGCAACTAATAATTCACGACTACATGTTAAGCTGAATGTATGAATGAAAAGTGTGGGAGGAAGTATGGATTACAGCATTATGAGAGTGTGAAAAATAACAGTAGTAGAACAAACTGAAAAAAAGAACAAATTAATGCAGAATATGTATGATATGAAAATATACCAAAAATATGAAATATAGGCAAATACGTGGGGAAATTATACAAAATATCATTATACTGTATATACTGTGCTATATAACAGATATGAGAATATGAACAAAACGTGTGTGCAAATGTGCATCATATTCACATTACTAGGTCGAGGCCATACATATGTACAGAAAGTGTCTAGGTGTGCAGACATGTGCATTTTATTAAAGTATACACCTTATCAATATATATTCCATTTACAGCTGTAGATATCATATGTAAGGAAGTGTGCCGATTGGATAATGTGCATTACTAGTTGTTAACCTCATCAAAAACCCCAGATGGGGGAAGCGCATGTACAGAAAAAGTGACATTCTGATGAGACGCGACAGCTGCTCCTACAAAATGAAACGAATCATGTCAGGTGTCAATCAGATAGTAGGCAAATGTCACCACTTTCACAAACTGGATTCTGAGTGATGAACTTAAGATAATACATACATACAGTATTTATATGCATTTGTTATGGAGTTAACTACCGTCATGGAGTGGAAGTTTACCCTCGTTCTTGTGTTTGTTTGCCCTACAGCTGGCTATGAGGGGACCCTCTGGGCCAATGGGTCTGACTGGAAGATCGGGGCCAGTGGTGAGTCTCTGTGTTTGCTTTTTTCACCAAACACACATCCCCACAATCCTCCCACCCCCGCTGAACACTCTTAATGCCCCAGACCCGAGTGACAAGACAGGGCGACGGCCTTTACTATCTTTGCGTTCAAACTACATTCAACTCATGTTTACCCATCCATCTATTTGCATCCATTGCACTTTTCATTGAAATTGTCATACACACAGCAGATTCAGAATGATATGAAAAATGACAAGTGCTCAACTGTCTGTTTTCATGTTGAAAACTACTTTCAAATTATCAGTGGTCGCACTTGTTTCTCTGTTACTATCTGTAGGTGCTTCCAGCTGCCAAGACAATTTCACAGTCATTCTCTTTTCGGCCCCCCTCCCCCTTTCTCTTGGGCTTGTTGATACACGATACACTATTTATCTGCAGGAAAAGACCTTACAAAAAACCCCTCTGTAAAATCTCAGGTTAAAGACCAGTATCATGATCTGAAATAATAGCAGATAACAAAAAACAGCGATTGAGATAAGGAATTTGAGGTATTTTTCTTGCTGCAAAAGTACCTTCCCAAAATGGTTTCCCTCCGTAAGTGAGTGCATGTTGAAAACCCGGCTTTTCAGACGGTCGAGCTGTTTTATGAGTCTGCAACGTCTGTCTGTAATGGCCAAATCACCAGCTTTGAATGCGTAGTCGTCTGTAGACAGATTTCATGCCCCATATCTCTTGTCTAGACCCACAATTTAGCAATGGCACTTTTAGACTTAAGTATATGCCGAAAAGTATCTAGTTATGTTAGTGTGCCTCCATGTCTTTTGATTTTAGGCGTCAGATGTTACAACTGCTTTTGATTTCACAAACCTATTATTATAAGCTGATAGCTGACACTTGATGATGCAGAGAAGACAGAGAAAAGTGCAGCATCCAAATGGAGAGCGTAGTTGCACATAAACATCATTTTAAGAAAAATAAAAGAGAAAACAAATATTTCAGCAGTACATGCCAAATCACCTGTAAGAGTTTATGCATCTGTACTAAAAAGCATAGTTAGCTAAACATTGCCATCTGCTGTTTGCTAGCCTACATGTCAACAGTCTGAATTAAATGTATCCATGTTTGGTTTGTGCTTCCTCTCTTTAGGGTCTACCTGGTGTTACTGGACTGAAAGGTGACAGTGGAGATCCCGGTCCTCAGGTGAGAAAGAACTGATTTATGAATACAAATTGTCCTTGCCAGCTACTGTACATGGCGTCACTGATTAGTTCAAACGCTGTTGATCCCTAAGTGGCCCTCATATGTCTGCACAGGGTCCCCGGGGGATCCAAGGGTCTTCAGGACAATTTGGAAAACCTGGCAAGAGGGTGAGTGAACTCAGTGACCTGGTCCACTCGCACAGCTGTGTGTGTGTGTGTGTGTGTGTGTGTGTGTGTGTGTGTGCTCACATGCCTCTGTGCACATATTTGTCTGTTTGTTATTGTGTATGCAAGCTTGTGTGCTTGTTTGTGTGTGTGGGCTCACTACACAAAAGCTGAGCTGCTTATTTCCAATCCAACAAACAATGGCGTGATATGTGTTTAAAGGCCTGGGCTGCCTCCAATCCCTGGATCAATGGCCAAGTGGTTAATCTGTCTGAAAAAATAGGAATACTGGCTGTGGATGTGGGACACAATTAGTGTCACAGTGCAGTCACTCCACCAGGCCAACCGTACTAATACATATAAACCAGTCGCAGGCAAATTAGCAATGCAGGCTTGATTCATGGACCAAAATATGAGGCGTTAGTTGATTTTTAATGGCACAGAATGTAATGAATAACTGCATTTTATGAACTTTCAAGCGCAATCTTGCCTTCCACCTTCCCCGATAATTTCGGACTCTGCTATGTATATATTCCATGTCTCATTTTCTCTGTTGTTGTTTCTCAGGGTCGTGCCGGAGCCGACGGGGCCCGTGGGATGCCCGGAGAGCCAGGCTCCAAGGTACACCGTGACCACAATCTTTCACATTCACATCACCGACTGCAACTTAGATACAGTGAAAGCATCGTTTTTTGGACGCTTTGCTCGTCACACTACAGCCCATGATTAGTTTGTTGTTGGTAATGTTGTGTGTTAGCGTCCAGTGACATCAGCCGCTGTTTTCCCCCACAGGGGGACCGAGGCTTTGATGGACTGCCCGGACTACCTGGTGAAAAGGGTCATAGGGTGAGTACAATATGGTGAACACCCATATAGAGTCGAACAACACATTAGACTGAACTGTATTTTTTGGCACATATACTATAAAATTATGACATACCGAATAAGATGGAAAAAAACCACACACTGAGGAGATAGGAAAACGCTACGGGTATCTTGAAAATCTCACCATAAAAGAAGAAAAATGAATAAAAATTATACACAAACCAAAACTTTTGGGCTATACTGTAAGATGATTAGGGCGAAAGATAGACTGGTTTAGTGAAATGTCTTTTGGTACTGTATTTTTCTGTCCATGTCAAGATTTTCATGTATCAATTGAGATTTCCCACCTTTATTGGTACCAAATCGAGAGCAACAGTGTGCTGCTGTCATAACCTATTTCTAGGTACTTTTTGGTACCTTTTATGTATTTGTCTTAAATCCACTCCAAGATGAGCGGAAAACACTTTTTGATGTTCTCAAACCATTTTTTTATATTTTATTAGTAGATAGAGAGTAATAACGGGTCATCATGAACAACAGAGTATTGTGGATGTTTTTAAGCTTACAGGCTTACACTATTGCTTTGTGTCATAAAACAAAATCTCTCAATTATTAGGGATTAGTCGTTAGTCAGATTTTGCAAAGGGTTGGGTATCTATATAGATGGCAAACGTTTTGGACGTAATGAAACATATTTGGCTACATTCACCACTCGGGCTTAGAATTTCAATATCTGCGCAAAATCACAATGTTGAGTAACCTCCTTACATTTCAGCGTGATGACTGAATAACTGTAATCCCATTGACTAATTTGATAGAAATGTGGGGGAAATTGGATAAGAGGTTATTGTTTGATTCATACCCCTAATTTACCCGCATTAAGCAGAATGCATGGCAAGATTCGGCGACAATGTTACATTGAAGCCGGGTAACCGTAGTGTTTTTATTTCCCAAATGTATTCCTACTTCCCCAGAGTGGGCCACAGTCTAGTGAATAGACTGGGAAGCAGAAAAATAATTACAATAAAAAACTGATAATAGATAAACACCAACTCAAATTCTTGCTGCAGTAACATGGTTGAGACAAGAAGGTCTGACCAGCTTCCATCTCTGACGCTGATTCGTGTCATAAAATGATGCATGTACAGTACCTAATCTACATGAATCTTATCGATGTATCTGTCTCAGGGAGAGACAGGGTCGTTCGGACCCCCGGGTGCCCCTGGAGAGGACGGACAGAGAGTAAGTACCTTCCTCCTTTGACTCCTGTCCTTCACAACCCTTAAGAAAACTGAGATGGTCTGCCACACTGAGCCACCCACAGCAGAGTTACATCAGCTGTGGTCCACCAGCTCCACCCCCAGGCAGTGGGTAGCCATCCCAGGTGGAGGCTATGAACTGGGGAGAAGGGTTTGTCTGTAACCGTCCCTTCTCCTGAAACTAGCTACCCATCCCCTAGGCCATGCTGCATGTCAGAATGGGTTCTTGCTCAGCTTGAGATTAGGGTTTGACTAATATCCGTTTTTGAAAGCTGATACCGATAGGGATATTTTTGGTTTGAAGTTGGCGATAGCAGAAATTTTTTCAATATCTCAATATATCTCTTCAATATTCGGTGTGTCCATTCAGTCAGTGTAGTATTGATCTATTGTACAATAAATATGTGATCAAACAAACTGCATTATATCCACCATATTAAAGGTGAACGACACTGTTTGGACCATATCAGATTTTTTATGAAACGTCACTATCAGGTTGAATATATCGGTCCAATCATAGTTAAATTAAATTACATTTACAAAGACTTTGTATTTTTCTCCATAGGGCGAGGATGGAGAGATCGGGCCCAGGGGATTGGCTGGAGAGAGTGTAAGGCTTGTCTGCTAATGGTTGTATTTCATGAGTTTCAACAAGATCCTCTTTAAGCTTGCCTTACAAGTTGATCAGTTTTGCATTTAAAATCTCATTCGACAAGAGTGTAACTCTCACCTCACATTCAGAAATGTATCCACCAGGGGGCAGGATTGCACTACTGAACATCATCAGTAGAGGGAGTAGAAAATAAAACTCATTCCTTCTCTTTGTTCGTAGGGTCCTAGAGGTCTGCTGGGACCCCGTGGTCCTCCAGGCATCACCGGACAGCCTGTACGTACTTATACCATCGCTTCCTCTGACATCACTTCCTGTAATGATATAGGGTGTAAAAGAGTCTGATCTGACTGTTTGGGTCTCCACAGGGTGTTGCTGGTGTGGACGGGCATCCAGGTCCCAAAGGAAACATGGTACGGACACAACTTCCTGTCAATACTTCTTGCTTCAGGACAGTGCTGCCCGGCCTTTGAGTGTTTCTGTGGCATTGCACTGTTTAGGTTAGGCTGTTAAAACTCTTTTTAGGACGCACAGTTGTAAGGTCAAAGGTCAGGCCCTTGCCTCAGAGGGCCTGAGAAGGAGAGTAGTCATTTGAAAGGGCAGAGAGGATCAAACCCCAAACTGTGGACCTGCCTTTAATGCCATGTTGTAAGAATATAATTTCCATTGATCTGTATAGTGACAGTGTTGAGGCTTGCTTTGGAACGAGTGACTGTTGCGTCGCTGATAGCCTCCATCTTCCTCTTTTCTCAGGGGCCGCAAGGAGAGCCAGGCCCACCCGGTCAGCAGGGTATCCCCGGGACACAGGTGAATGAATCAAACGCACACCGTCTCTCCATCCATGACAAGACAGCATGGAGTATAGAAATGCGCAAATTGTAAATGCCGTGAAGTGGCCACTGACCTGTTTTGCTTGTTACTCCTGCCAATATCATCCACCAGCAGTGCAAACTCTACACCGAGAAATACGGATTTACTTTTAGATTAATAGTTTGTTTAGCTTGTGAGCTACAGAGGAAGCCATTATGAATTAAACACACATGCGCTGTCACGACGCACTGTGATATTGTTTATCTTTGCGAGTGTCAAAGACAGCGTTGTGCGTTTTCTAAAACGTAATTTAGCTTCCTTCACTTCCTCTATTCCTTCCACCTCTCTCTGGAGACAGAAAAAGCACACACGCACGCACACGTACACACACAAACGCATATTTTTCTTGAATCTTTTTCAGGGGGGTTTTCTTGGGAGGGGGGTTGTTTGTGTTTAAGGAGGGATCCATCTGAAAGCATCTCATTCATGTTGGTGGAATTCCTGCAAGGCTGCCACACCTGTAGGAGCAAGCTTCAGTGGCTCAAATTACCCTGACATCCACGCGTGCGCACACACACACACGAAAATATAAGCGTACGCACTCTTACAAGCATGCTGGCTGCTCATATGCCTACCAATATATGCACATGCACACACACACACACACACACACACACAATCTTAACATTCCTTAGCCAACTGCACTATTTACAACTCCAACAAACTCCCCAGTCTCTCCAGCTAGTGAGTTTATCTGTGTGTGTGTGTGTGTGTGTGTGTGTGTGTGTGTGTGTGTGTGTGCATGTTTGTGGTTGCCATGGGAATAGACCCTCATTTCTGTCTATGTGTCTCTGCTCATAGGGTCTTCCTGGTCCTCAAGGCCCCATCGGACCACCTGGTGAAAAAGTACGTTCCCCTTCTCTCTTATGACGTTTCTGCTAAATGTATTTGAATTTGAAGCGTAATAAGAATAATATATTAGAAAAATATAAGTTGTTGTTCCAGTAGAGAAACCTCAGCATGTACAGTACAACTTGCTCATTTGGAAGGGATTATTGATTAACTGAAGGCCTTGATGTATTTTAATAAGCCACACCTGCAATATATTTGCGATGTCACAATGCTAAACTCTTTTTCTCCTAATAAATTCAGGACTAGAATGACAAACATATCATGTCGTTTTTCAATAAAGCTTAGTCCCTTGCCAAATGGTTTATAAGCATTTTCACATTTGAACATATGACAGGGTATCAGTGGGTCCTTTAAAAGTCTGAAAAAGTCTTATATTATCTACATTTAAGGCCTTAAGAAGTATTAAAATGCCCTCAATCCAGTTATTATAGGTCCTATTTTTCTTTGTGCTGCATGTCCTCTGTTAGAGCACAGTTAGCACTACAATCTGCATCCTATCTGCTTTGCTAAACACAGATGGACTCCATGTCCCTTAACAATACATTTTCTTGGTGTCCTTTTTCTTATTCTGCCCATTTATAGTTTCACAAATACATTAGCAATGTTCAATCAGAAATGGGCTGCTTCTGTTAAATCGGTCTTAAATCTAGTTCCAGATAGCACTATAAAGGTTTTGGAAAAGTCTTACATTTGGCTTTTTGAAACTTGCAGGTACCCTGTTTGAACTCTGCAGTGTAGCAAATCCGGTGATAGAGTGTTGTGGAAGTTGTTCATGACCTCTGACCTCTGACCCTGTGTTTGTCTCTCTATGTGCAGGGACCTCAGGGCAGGTCGGGGTTGGCCGGCTTACCTGGAGCTGATGGGCCTCCTGTGCGTGCTCTTATTTAATATTTATCACACACATGCATGCACACACACAAACATATCACTAGTGTTTACCTTAACATCCACAAAATAACTCAATAGACTGCTAAATTTCTGTCTTGCAAGCACTTTTCTCTCCTTTGTTTGGCTTTATCGTGAAAAACACATGTATTAGTGTAACAAAAATCACACACACACACACACACACACATATAAAAGAAGCATGTATCTACAGCTATATACAGGTGTAAAACCAGTGGTTTAGTGGGTTGATTTAAACTATGACCTCCAGTCTGTGATTATCACAAGGCAAAAGACCATAAACAAAAATCAGAAAAGCATTAAGTTATGTATTTTTTTCTTAAAGGGCCATATCCTCATATAACGTACATACGTTTTACACTACTCACCATGATGTGTAATATCAATTTGACATAATAAATATTTATGTAAGCCTACAAAGGTGGGTAAACCCTATTCCACAAATAAAACGCTGGGTAGACTGGGTTTCGGTGGGTTTACCCGCCACCACATCCCTGTGTATAACACACACTGAAGCCTTCTTGTGATATACTGCAGAACTGTTTTCATCAACAGGAATATAATAATGCACACTTTTGTTATTCCAGACCTGTAGTCTCTCGTATCGTGCCTCCCTCTCTGCCCTCGCTATGAGAGGTGTATCAGTTCAAGAGGCAGGCAGCCCTTAGTCGCCCCGAGGCCCCTAAACCTGATGATTTAACGGCCCTTTACCTCAACCTCACACCTCAAACTGGAAGTGCCAGGTGTTGCCAGGTTTCCATATATATAGATTTATATATACATATATCTGTGTGTATAGAGCTGTCCAACTCCGGGGCTGTTAAAGTCTCCCTGTCCCATCACTGCAACACTGCAAGCCACTTGCTGTAAATCTGCTACCAACTGCGTCTGAGTCATTCTAGATCTTTTTCTTTTTTACTGACACAACATCACATTCTCTCAGTTCTCTTCGTGTGACTTTTGATTGCTTTTGACTGAATCCTCGCAGTGGAAAAGCCACACTGCACACTGAGAAATATGTTTGTGACTTCTTATTTTACAGGGTCATCCTGGTAAGGAGGGTCCGTCTGGAGAGAAAGGAACCCTAGTAAGTGTCTTTGCGAATGGTTGATTGAGTCAACTAGTTGAGACTTTGCATGTGTATACACATATGTTGGAGTGGAAAGAGCACCAACATATCCTAGTCCAATACAAGTACTGTTGCTGACTCAAATTTGTGGTGTAAAAATCTACTTAAGTAAAATAAAAAATAGATCATTTAAAATGTACTGAGTTACTGAACAGATATTGTGCAGTACGTGATATTACACGTTTTTATTGATTATGTTGAGCACTGAAATTCATATCATTTTTCAATCTGTGATAAAATAAATAACATTACTACTTGTTTATTTTGTTATTAGCAATCCAACTACCGGTAGCTACTGCAGCTAGCGTACTAGCTAACCAACAAACCAGGCTAACACAAACCAATAATACTGTAGCTGGATGCATGGCTTTTTGGTGAATGTTAACTAAGCTACTATCATGGATAAGTTTGAATATTTAATCTTAGTTATCTTAAAGTCTGTGCAGGTTTGATGCAGACTTTACAACATACTCAAAGAAGTACGGAGAAACCTCAATTACAGTAACAAGAGTATATGGTATATTGAGTGCTACATTTCCATTTCTTGACACCCATGCTATGCATCTCCTCTTCCGACCATACTGTGTAGCACACAGTACGGTAACCATGCACTGTTTTCTTCTCTCCAGGGTCAGCCGGGTCCACAGGGCCCTGTTGGGTATCCTGGCCCTCGCGGTGTCAAGGTACGCTCTAGGATTTATACTGTAGGCATCAGATATACATGGAGATAGACTGTCCAGTGACTGCTTATCCCTTGCAAGACAAGAAAGTCCTCTATTCTATTCTATTCTATTCTATTCATAGCACTAACTGAACTCTGTTTCCTGTCCAATAGGGTGCAGATGGTGTCCGTGGTCTTAAGGGTTCGAAGGGAGAGAAGGTATAAACTAAAAATGTTTTTATACATCATTTCTCCATTTGACACCCCAGTTTATAACCATTGACTGGCCCAAGAGTTTATGGATCATATATATCTAGTGTTAATATCGCCACAAAATGAATAACTAAATTGCTTGTTGATGAAGGCTTTTTCATTAATTAATTAATTAGTCTAATGTAATACATTTAGCTATTTCATCAACAAAGACTATGATGAGTACATATTCTGTTCCATGATGATATTTTGAATTGTTTTATTTCATTCTCAAAACAAAACATATGATAAAATGAATCAACATTGCAGCCGTGGTTTTTCCGTGTTTTTGAAAGTTGTTCTTTCTACTATATTATAGTGATCCATTAAACATGGTCTCTTCAGTACCTGGGCATGGAACTGCTTTATCCCTGTTTTGGAAGAAAATAATTTAAAGTTCCTGTCTATTTATATCTACAGTATAGTACTGTCACATGATGTGTTTTATTACTTGTACTTGACAGATTAAATGTAATGTTTCTGACATTAGTCACATAAAAAATAATTGTTTCCTTTTATATGGTTGAGTGTAGAGAAAATGGGAAAATGTTTAAATGTTGCAAGAAAGAGTGGTGTTATTTGTTTCTAAATGGACACATTTGTGCCGTGTAATTAATCATTTTTGTTGACTAAAATCATAGGCCATTTTAGTCAGTAAATAATTGACTAAATGTAATCAATATGCCATTACTAGAATCTGACTAAATGGAGAGGCTATTTTTGTCGAAATGTAACAAATTATATATTTCAGCATGTTTGTTCAAACTGCAGTTTGTGAAGGAGATTGTGAGGACAGTGAAATAGTATTTGGGAACAGCCTGTCACAGATATTCTGTCTCTAACTGTGGCTGTCTACCTGCATCCTGACTTAGTTTCGATTATTTGGAGTGGTCAGCTACCGCGACCTGAAAGTACCGTCAGTCGATAGCGATCTTCAGTGGAGATTGAGAGGGCTTGGCGCGACCCTCGATCGGTTTGTTGAGTGTAAAGCTGTCGCGCTCAAGGCTTTCGGTTTCAAGAGCACTGCAATCCATCTCGAGCACTTTTGAAGTACACGGCTATGTGCATCGCCACATAGATTTTTAACTAAGCTGCCTTTTAGTATGAATGCCGTTTATTTCAGATTTATGTAGTTATGGTCCCGTATAAAATCCATAATCTGACTGATAGATGTTGCTTTCTGTATAGTGACAGTATTCATATCCGTAATAATTTCTATCAAGAGATTCAAAAGCAAAAACCTTGAGGTGAAAGGGTAACTTATGAATAAAGGATATGCTTTACCTCAGGTGTGTGTGTGTGTGTGTGTGTGTGTGTGTGTGTGTGTGGTCTTTGTGCTGTGGGTTACTGGCAGCAGACATGCTCAGCACTGCATTATGCATCATGTAGGATGGAAATCAGGGACAGGTGACAGACTAGAAAGAGTGTCAAAGAAAAGAGTCTGAACAGACAGAGGGGTGAAGCATCCATTTGAACTTGCTCCTGTTGATACTCAGACTCAGACTTTATTATTATAATAAAGTAGGGCAGTTGCAATTAAAATGAAATTAAAATTACACAATAAAAGAGGACTCAAAGGTTCCCCCATGAAATTTCAAAGACCCTTGATGGAAAATACGCAAACACCTCGAATAGCAATATATTAAAACAACCAAGCAATTAGAGTGCATGTGGATTAACTTGTTTTTGTCTAATTTCAGGGCGAGGATGGTTTCCCAGGTTTTAAGGGAGACATGGGAATCAAAGGAGACCGGGTGAGGAGCTTGATTGAAACAATGCCACCTGTCACACATAAATAACTTCCTCCAATACCGCGCCTGTGTTCATTCTTCACATGGAAACAATGGCATCATCTTGATTCTCTTATCTTGTTTGTGTGTGTGTGTGTTTGTGTGTTTGTGTGTGATTGTTATAGGGTGAACTTGGCATGCTGGGGTCCCGTGGAGAGGACGGTCCTGAGGGTCCTAAGGGCCGCTCTGGCCCCAATGGAGAGGCAGGTCCCATGGGTTCCGCTGGAGAGAAGGTATGCCTCTCATTTGCAGTTTGCTTCCTAGTAGGGTTTGACCAAAGTTTCGGAATAACTGAATAACTTTTGACTGACTTTGTTGGTCTTTAAATTGGACAATTTTCGTTCCCATGAAATAAATTATTATATATAAAGAATTATATCAGGGTGGAAAAGCAGCATTTAGACCATGGGACATTTAATCTCTCCATTAAAACCCAGAATACTCATACTACTATTACTTACTAGTACTACTACTAATGGGGCGGCAGTAGCTCAGGAGGTAGAGTTACCGCCCCGCAACCGCAAGGTCGGCGGCTTGAGTCCAGCTCCTCCCGGGGATAAATCTGTCGTAGTGTCCTTGAGCAACCCAAAAATAAATTGTTCCCCGGGCACCGTAATGGCAGCCCTCTGCTCGGGCCCCCTAGCATGTGTGTGTTGTGCAATTACTTGTGTGTATCTGGGGGGGATCCGTGATGGGTTAAATGCAGAGAATAATTCACTAAGTGTGCGGTGCTCTGTGCATGTGTGTGACAATAAAGGATACATTATTATTATTATTATTAAATGATTACTACTAATAAAACATATTCATGCATACTTGTGTGGAATCTGATCAAAGTGTTGCATTAGAATCAATTCAGGTTAAGAGTTTGGACCAGTGTAATACTGATCAATTATAAAATAAATATGTATGTATTTTGACATTTTATTGTTCACCCATGCATTGAGTGCTCCAATAATAGCATCTGGCCATGTTCTTCAGTCTAGTTGCTGATTTTCATCACTGCTTTGCTGGCACTAAACTGGACTGACGTGTGTGTTGGTGATTTCTTTCAGGGTAAACTGGGCGTCCCAGGATTGCCAGGCTATCCAGGAAGACAAGGACCAAAGGTACATTAACGTCATTCTTATCAAAATGAGGGGCCTTTTTTATCGGAGTCACACTGCACTGTTCCGTTCTGATATCTGAACTTTGAAGGTATCACACGTATCCCAGTGCATTGGCATGATGGCACCACCACCACCAAACACGGTTAACGCGGTTAACAATGGGCAGCATGATGATTTTATGAATATGAATTTGAGAGGGAATGAATATACAGTATGATTGTGTCACTGTCCCATTACAAAGTAGTCAGAGTAATAAAAAAAAAAACTCAACTGGTTAGAAAAGCTGCTTTGGTGCAGTTGACCGTGACAAACAAAGAATACTTTTTTTTACCTGCGTTCCTGATGAGGGCTTTAGTGCCCAAACATTTGCGCAATGCATGTTTTATGTTGAGTAAAAAAAAAAAATATATGTACGAAAAACGTATGCCAATGATTTAAGCCTAATGTAGTTTTTTTAAAGGCGCTACTTGTAGCATTTTAATATATAATATATCATTAATTATGAAACCATGGTTGAGACGATTGGTAGCTTCTATTTCACACCAGTGTTATTATTTGTGCTTGTGTTTCTCATAATTAAACCACATGTCATAAACCATGTTGCCTCCTGTGCCCCCTTCCTCTCACCAGCATCATTGTCTTTACTGAAGAAGATAAACATGTTGGAAGTGATTTTTACATCGGCCTTTCGCTCCTGACACCATCTGTCATTGGCAGAATCTGTCAAAGCTTTAGCTCTGTTTGCACTGCAAGGACAGCGCCCCCTTTCTGCCATAAAGCAAAACAGCAGATTTCCCGCCAAATCTAACCCGGTGGCACACAATGTAAAGAGGCTGCCAATCATCTCAACGTTGGTCACATTTGTTTATGGTACTTATTTTAATGCCTCAAAATGAATCTGGAAATGATTTATTGATGTTAAAATGCTACATGTAGCACCTTTAAGTACAGACCAATTTTCTTCTCTGATTTCCATTACAGGCTGTTCCAAGATGGCACTAGTCGCTGTCTTTCATTCTATGTATTAGTTTACGAGGATCCCCCTGACGCTTTTCATTATTCAGACCATTCCAGGCCCCTGTTGATGACAGCTGATGTCATGCACTGCTATTTATTCCAGTTGGGACCAGCATCAATTGTCCTTCAACATACATTGCCTTTGTATTCACATCATCACGTCCGCTGTCCACCATCCACTGTTAATGTGGATTGAAAGCTCAGCCATATGGCCGATGATTATGTGGAACCCGTTTTTGTGAGCATCCATCTAAGTCAGTATGAGTAGATGTTGAGAAACGCTGCCAATTTGGATTTTGGTGAAGCGAGCCATGACTGTGTATGTTTCTGTAATGATTGCATGATGCCAATGTCAGACGTCCTTGAACCTGTAACCATCCCCCAAAGCCAGGCTTTCAGTGACAACCATGTGATTTTTAAATTACACACTGGGTATTTGTATGGGTCAAATTTGGCAGAGACAATGGCTTTGTGACATTTGGACATATATAGTATAGTACAGTAGCAGTCATGTGGAATCTCATGCTTTGTAGTTAGTAAATGTTTGCGATTGATTCCCCCCTTTTTTAACGCTCCCAATGCAACGCGCAGTGAGGAAATGCAGAATGGGTAAGCGGCTTTCCAATCCTCCATTCACACAATCCGTTGCCAAACCTAAAAAGAGCTGACGTCCCCTTCGTATTTACTGGAGATTATGTGTTTGTTGTTGGGCTTTGTTTTTCTTCTTTTTTTTCTCCATCGTCTCTGAGTCCTGTGCTAATTTTTGAAACTTGATGCTTGATGAATACTGTGGAGTTCTCCCACTGATACCAGAGCTCCCACTGGTCCTGGAATTCCTGGAATATCATCTAATTTTGAGTGTATTCCGAACAGGGAAAGTCAGGGAATTTGAGCAACTCTTTGGGGAAGTCAGGAAATATCAGGGAATTTCACAATCGGGTCCCTTTACAGGAATAGAGCAGAATGTATTTTACAAATTGTCTCACACATTTGTTGCATTAGATGGTCAACTGTAGCGGAAACCAAACTGTTCACCGCTTTAAAAAACAACAACACTTACAAACCAGGAAGGAATAAAATGTTTAGATCAAGGAAATTATCTGACTGAGTTATGAAAAGTCAAGGAATTTTACATCAGGGCCATGTGACACTAACGGAAGATGACAT
>OMOT01000169.1:0-17303 GCA_900312575.1 Acanthochaenus luetkenii
GTCTCACTGCTGACAAGAGGTTTTGGGCGGAACCGGGACTCCTTCTTGTCCATTTTGGCCACGGCAGGCAGAACACGTCTCCGCGGAACGATCCCAGAAGCCCCGAGGAACGGAAAAGGGTAATATGATCTGAAGAGTCGTCTTTCTCCATTTGTCCCACACGCAGACAGGTTTACCAGAGGAGGCTCAGGGCCCGTCGACTTATTATCACTTTGTGTTGTTTGCACAATATCCGCACGAGTCTTTGCACACTATGTCACGTTAGCCCCGGGAACGGTGTGCGCGCGGCGCGGCGCTGAGAGCGGCCGCGTCTATACCGCATGTCTTCACTGTCCACGCTGTTGGCCCTGTTGCCCTATCACGTGTCAGCATTAGCCGATGTTCCTGCACCAATGTGACCAGGGCAAATTCCCATACCCGCGTCACTTGGCAAATGAAGAGATTGTGATTTAGATGATAAACTAAAGTCTGGATTTAATCTTTAACCCTCACTCAGCTGATCAAATCAACATTTTTGGGTGACATATGGTCTCCAACACATTTTGCTGCCACTCAGACTCGGACTTCCGTGTTAATATTGTTAAATGTTGTTAAGTGTACACTTATTTCAAACAGATATTCTATTAATAGGACATAAAAAGACGCCCTAGAGGACACACATCCATCCCTGCGACTTCACTTTCCCTATTGGACAGTTTCCTATTTGACAGTCTCTCAACAACATTGCGCTCAAATGACAGGTGTGGGGTTTCACTCGGTTACATACAGAAAACAGACCGGAGCTCCTCTCTTCCAGGCCAAGGGTGTCGTCTATGCCAACCGCCTTCTGAAATCTGTGCTTGGTAAAAGACCAACACAAACGTCATTACATCAGATTAACCGTCAAAGAGGGAATTAAAAACAATATAAATAACAAAATAATTTCCTCTTTTTCCCAAATCCTAAAGTGGAATTAATCCCAAGTGTTGTAAAAACATTTGTTAGTCTTTAGACTGGGCATTAACTGGTCACCTTTTCCAAAGACCCATCGCTCCTAGTGGAAATCAATAGAGCAACTTGAAGAGGTTGACCAGTAACAACTACTGATATTTGCTGATAAATGCAGTTAACCCTATAAGATCATTTATGATCATGTCATTTCCCCACTCAGAGCGTTGAGGCGCGGCGCGAGAAGCGGACGCTACGCTACTTGTGTCCCGTCTGTCTCGGGTTCCTGCGCGAACGTGGCACACGGCGGCGGCCTCTCCATCTGCTGCGTTGGCTCGCCGACCGTGGTTCGGCCTGTAGTCGCATGCAGTCGGTCACGTTAAGCGTTTGGCGTTCACCTATCACGTCGTGTGGACACATACGGGTTACATGGCTGCAAGAAGGCTGCAACAAGCGCGAACAAGAAAAAGACATGGTTGGCGTCAGCGACATCAAAGGGCATCACTGCAGGCGTCGTCTCCGTGCGGATGCTGAACTGGGATCAGATTTGCCTTTCAGAGCTCGATGAATGAGTCATGAAACTGGTCGATGCCTTGCGGGGAAAAGCTGCTTTTGTAACCTGGGAATTTGACACTGGATGAATCTGTGACTTTTGCAACGCGAGTCAAAGCTGCCTTGCTGTGCTCCACTTCGCAGCACCGACAGCACAGCACATCCATGCAGCCGCTCCAAATGGCCCCTGGTGAACAGGTTGGCCCCCGGTGGGTCCGACTCACACTCAACAGGGTCTCCTAACGGCCCAGCCAAGGGCACTTATGCGACAACAAAAAATAAACGGCTTAAAGCTTAAGCGCTTTGCCAAGGTGTGTTGATCCGATCAGCACCGAGGTCAAACTTGTCTCCGCTGGGATCATCACTGTCTCCACCAGTGTGAGCAAAACCAGCAACGTACAACTGGGCGACGTAAGTAAGTAAGTAAAATGGTATTTGAGGAGATACAGCCCACATCTATACTTAATCTGAGCACTTTTTAAGTTAATACATATATATTTGTAGTCTTCATCCAAGTGTGCGAGACGCTTTTTTTTTGGCACCTTTTTCGATACGCTATGGCTCCAAAAGCCTCGCCTCATTCTCGTCCCACATTGCGAGGAGGGGATCTAACCTCATGGGCCCTGACCTTCATCATGCCATACAACTCTTCCTCTCGCCCTGAGGGATGCCGTTACCAAAGAAGTGACCTCACTATCGGAGGCAATGAGCCCGTTAATACCAACTAGATCTCTAACCTGGTCCCTGCCGAGAAGAGGACAAGCAGGCTCCGTGTGTGACAAGGCGGCCAGCACAGCTAGATCCCATCCCCGCCTGTGAAGAGCTGACTGCACAGTTCCATGGCTCCACAGTATAACAGTCGACAGCACTGTGGTTCATGCGGTGGACATGCAGACCCAGGATGAGCAGCTTTGCCGTGTTCAAGACCCTCTGGGGGGACAACCTGAGCCTAAATGGGGGAAAGTGCCCCTTTGCAGGCCCGGCCATTGACTTTGTGGTCTTCGCCCTGACAGACATGGTCGTTGCGTCCCTCCAGGCAAACGTCACAGCGGCCCACTAGATCCCTGAGCCCAGAATGAGAATTTGCTCATTGATCCGTTGTTTTGATGAAGATCGCCATCAGTCGGTCTGTAGGTGTGTTTCTGCACGTCTGCACGTGTGACAGAAAAATATTAGAGACAGCACGTGCACAACACGTTCAGTCTGAGTTTCACTCGTGAAAGATGCGAGAGATGATTTGTCAGATTTAGGTTGCCACTTCTCTGGAATCATGAAAAGGCATAAGGCCATTTGTCCACAGATGCTCTGGGTAGTTACTGCAGCGACTGGGGCTCCGTTCTGAGGGGCGCAGATTTATCAGTCAACTAAGGAAATTCTTTTGACAAATTGCTTTTCCCCACAACTGTCCTCCATAAAATGGAATCAGGCAACACAACCAATTTATCACAGTGTGAGCCTGACCACTTCCATATCCAGGTTTGAGGGTCCATTAGCAACGTGAGCAAAATCCAATTGTTGTACAACGGTAACCACAGCCAATGAGACAAGGAACTCGAGTAAAGCGTTCTTCAGTGGCCGAGAGACTGTGGCTGTAATGGGAAGCTCCCAGGTGGTCATGTGCACAACCCAGTGTTCTTAGTAAACTAGCTTGTGTCATCATGTAACCTAGTAAATAAATAAGAAAGGATACTAGAATAATAGGTCGTGGGAACATTGGTCAAGGAAAGCTGCTGTTTTGGTTCATACCATTTTTTTTGGAATATTCCTACAATGAGTCTCTTAAACCACTTCAGTCTGTCTGGGTTGAGTGAGTGAGTGGTGCAGTGACGTGTGCATGACCTCCAGCACTGCTGACACTCATTTTGAAGTGGGCTACTTCCCGATGTGTGTGTGCGCGTGTGTGTGTGCAAGAGGATGTCTCTCTGCAAAATGGCTCCACATTACCTGGGTTATGTTACACTCCGCAGTGACAGAAAAAACAGAAATTAATTCAGAAGTAAAATGTTTGAGATGAGATAACTATAGAACAATCAAGAGAAACTAAGAGGCTCATCTCCTTTTATTCCCTGGAAACACCATATATACAAACGTAATCCAGAATCAGCATTTTTAAAAACATTGATAATTTTACATAATGTTATATCTACAAATGTATATTATAATCACTATTCCACAAAATAGAGCAGGAAGGATCATTGCACGGAAAGGAAAAACAAAAATCGACAGAAAATACAAACATCTCATCTAATGTTACTTAATCTTAGTTCCACACTCAAACATACTGAACATTTCTTCATATCCATATACAGTGAAACATGAGGTCCTATTCATCTACATCCACACACCGCTGCAGCATGGCTTCTTTTCAAGACTGTGGGGACGAAGTGTTGCATCTCTAAACATTCTTATTCTAACTGGTGACACGTTTTGACCAAATTAAAAAGGTAGCATAACAACTTGCCTCATATAACACAATTGGAATTTATTAGAAACTCCCATGCAAGTGGTTGCATAGGTTGTGAAACAGATTGCAAAAAAATAAAATAAAACATTTAAATATCCATTCTCGCAAACTGGTACAGTTTTACCAATCCAGTAGCAAGCAGCTCATGTTTTGAGGTGTTTAAATGTCTAAGTGCAATCAGACAGCTTGACTCATGAATTGTACAATCCAGGCTAAGTGTTATCAGCCTCTCATAATATTAAATACTACGATGAACTAAGAGAATGAACTGATGGTAGTCTCCAAGTTTGAGGTCTGTACTTTTACGTACATCCCATCCCATCTCATCTCATCCCACATTGCAAAGCAATCAGTTTGGATAGAGGGGAAGAGATGTATCAAACACTGAGCGCCCACTGCAGCATGTTGTTAGGCTTAGAGGACTGAATGACCTCAGTCCTGGAAGCTTTCATTCTTATTCACGTAGCGGGCCACTTCAACATGGCCTTAGAGTGAGTAGGAAAGGGATCGGCCTGCAACCATTCATGACCCGTCTGACTGGAAAAAAGAGGGGAACCCATCCTGTGTGATGGCTTCTGCAATCAGATTAAATAAAGAACAAGCTAACTTCACTGTCGTTAGAACTAGCTAGTCGCTTGCTCTATTCCCATCGTGTGTGTGTGTGTGTGTGTGTGTGTGTGTGTGTAGGCTACAAACTACACAGCTGTGCCTGAGAGAGAATCATGATAGTGTGTTCCCTGTAAGTAGCACAGCTGTGTAGTATTGAACTGCAGGTGTGCGTTTGTGTGGCTGTTGGACTCCAGTCTAAAGGTAAATGATGTTTACACCCCCTGGACAACACAAACCTCTGGGTTGGTCAGGTAAACCAATCCCTGACAGCTAGAGCATGTAGCAGACAAGGTGCAAACACATAAGCTTTAGCAGTTCAAAAAGACATGCATGCAGCCGCACACACACACACACAAATTTGGACACTTCAAAATATGTAAAGCACCAGCACAGTCGCATGTTGCACATAAGCAAGCATACAGCAACAGACATGTACAAATGCATACATACAGTATATTGGCGCACTAACACATTCAGAACAGAACAAAGACAGACATGAAAACAAAAATAAATGAACAGCATTGCACTTTCCCCCGGGTTATATTTCCATAGGTTCCTTCTCCAATGGTTCTCCTGAGCTACAGCTACTGAGTCAGGAAAACGGCTCTTCTCCCTCAGATTCTTTTACACCAGACTTACTTCAGCTAGAGCGTTAGGGACTCAGTGACACTAAAACAAGAAATAAGGAGTGCGATAGGAATACTTTAACATTTTGAGTTAGTCTATTTTCCGTCACCAGATACTACATTGTGCAGAGAAAGTGTTAGCAAATGAGGAATGCTAATAAGGCTAACAAGCCACTTTTAGGGCACCTGGAATATAAACAACTGCTCTTCATTTGGTGCTAATAAACTGACTGCAACAGGAGCAAAAACATATATCCAAAATGTCAAGGTATTCACTGAAAGATTACTCTAAAATAACACAAAGGACAACATTCTAAAAGAAAGACTGAGCAGACATAATAGGGGAAAAAAAGTGGAAAACCAAAAAGACATGTTAAAATAACAATTACATTTTGAGCCAAAAGAACAGATACAAAATAAATTAAAATCACATTCAAAATGGACCACCTAAAGACCAGCTCTACATTTAAACCATATTCATATTTGTCATAGATGTTCTTCAATCATATACAACTAGTGCTGTTGGCTGCATCAAAAATGCACAAACTGGGGAACTTTGTAAAGACACGGCCTACTCTCTTAAATCTAGCACCGGTGTCACACAGATGGGTTGGTCTGCTGATGCTGAAGCAACCAGCTTCGTCTTAAGTGCTTCGCAGAGCAAAATATGGTGAAAAAGTGGCACACAGGGTTCCCACAAGCCAGCTGAGTGTTGAGTGCAGATCTGTTTGTTTACTTTTGCGTCACATAGGGAGTGTCGTGTATTCAGTTGAAGTGGCAGTCTTTCAAAAATACATTTGGCTTAGTAGGAGAGAAGTAGTGAGAGAGAGCAGGCTGAGGCAACACAAGTTGGGCAATGAACTTTTAGCTGCTGAAAGTCTTTGCGTTTGCTTTTCCCATTTTTATGGGAAGATGTCATTGGCAAACCATTGGCAAGGAGAGTAGTTTTGACCATTTCCTGGGTAGAATTTGGTATACATTCATAATTATGGCATCTCTAGTCAATTAGTTGAAAAGGCAATCAGAAATGTAAAGGAATACGCAAACATTTTGGGGAATACGCTTATTTGCCATCTTACCCGTAGTCAGACGAGAAAAACGAGACCAATTCATCACGATAGTCGTAAAACCGCAGCTGCGTTGTTGCAGGTTAGCAACATGAAGCTTTGTAGCTGCCTCTACAACAACCAACATTTCAGTCAAATTGAGAGTTTGACATTGAAGAAGCTGGACTGGTTGGCTTTTACCCTCATTGCTGTGAAGCTAGTTGGATCCCCTCCGCAGCCATTCAAAATGCTAATGTTGCTAACCTGCAACAACACAGCTGCGGTTCTACACGGACTATCGTGATGAATTGGTCTCGTTCTTCTCGTCTGACTACGGGCAAATAAGCTTATCTCCCAAAATGTCGGCGTATTCCTTTAAGCTTGAAGCACTGGCCCAAGGGGGCATATCTTGGCAGGGCTCAGGACATTGGCCAGAAGATCAGTGAGGATCAATGTGTTCAGTTAAGAAAGGGTGGAATAATGTGGACTGATGTGTCAGTTCAAGTACATCAAGAAAGAAACAGACAGACAGAAACAGAGTTCAAAAGGTTCTCCAAAAAGCAGCCTGAGGTGCTACTGGCACAACATTAATATCGCTCCTTCATATGTTGGGAGTATATGATGTGTGTATGTGTGTTTATCTCAAGTTTTGCTATTCCACCAAAAACAGTGGGTTGGAGACTCCCCAAATAGTTTTTGTGACTTGACCATGTCACTGCCTCCTTACTCCGTCCCCAGGATCTCTTTGCTGATTTAAAAGTCTCTCGATCTCTGCCCCTAACGTCTGGAGGTTCTCCTATAAACAGAGAAGAGAGACTTGGAGTGAACACACTTTATTTGAATCAATTACGGGGTGCAGAAGCAGGTATCACATTGCCTAAATCCAGCCCTCTCAATCCCTGCAATAGCATTTCGGCGGAATATGAATGTAAAAGTACAAGTAGTAAAAGTGGTAGTTTAGTGGAATACACCTTTAAAAGTAAACCTAGTAGGAGTAGTAGTGTTTTATCAGAATATACCTTTTAAAGTACAAGTAGTAGATGAAGTAATATTTTACGGGAATATATTTTGAGTAGTAGTAGTAATAGCGTTTTAGTGGAATATCCATCTTTTAAAAAGTAAATAGTAGGGGTGTAACCATACATTCAGCTAACAGTTTGGTTCGACACACAATACTGGGTTCACGGTTAGATATTACCACAAAAATGGTTGATTATAATAATAAATGGGTAAACAAACAGGGCGACTACATGTTTCTGTAAATTAAATGTAAAACTTTTCAAGACCTTTTTTCATCCATAAATAAACATAATGGGTGCGACCAGTAAAATGTATCTCTAGAAAAGTAGTGCATAGAAAAACATCTATGTTTATAAGACAAACCATATTGAAGACTCAAATGCAACATTGAATCATATACTGGCAACTGGAGTTTTTCATGGTTATGTCGTACATGGTGCAGCATGTTGCTACTGCTACCTGTAAGGCAAGGCTCTCTTACAATTCTTTGTCTTGTCACTTGTCTTGTTGCTATTTTCATCTTTAATTGGAAACCCAACTGCTGCCATACAGCAGACTTAAAACCTGATGGAGCGTCCTGAATTTCAGTTTCACCTGAGCCTATCTTGTTGCCTACTACATCTACACAGTAGTGACTTCAGTGACGACTTTATAGTGTTAATTTCATTCACAAATTATGATTTCATAATAATATGATTAACAGTTCATTATGATTGTCATGCATAGGAAGAAGAAAAAAACCCAGAGCCATAATCGGAAAGTCTCATGAATTGAAAGTCACAAAACAGCATAGACAATCAGATTAAAACAGGGGGAGCAGGTTTTGTGACCTGTGACCTTTTATGTTTTATGGAAAACTGGTGTTCCCATTATTTTGGCCGTGAGTATAAAATGTATACATTTACCAGCGAGGCGGTAAATGTATACATTTCACATGGTAAATCTGGTATATGTGTATTTTTCATTGTGAATGAGAGTGGAAAACACTAGTCATAGTAGCGCGAGTGAGTCGTTTTGTTGTGGGTACCATGTACCATGTGGCCAAATTACCTCTTCGGCTGGCTTCAGTAGTAAACTTTTGTGAGGCATAGGAGATTCATTAATGTAACAACATCAGAAAATTGTGTTTGGTAAGTTTGAATGCATGCCCTCCCAGTTGTCCCACATCATGCATCACCAAACTGGTGCGCTTTGGCGTGTGTAGGCAGATGAGACGTTGCTGTGTTGATGGAATGGAAAGTTGGTAGGTCAATACATTGATTTTGTATTTTAGTTCAATAGTGGACTACACAACAAATTTCCATCCATGTGTAAAAAGATGTGGACGTGCAAAACATGCTTGCCTCTCAATTTGACTCCATAAGGCAAATAAGCTGTTAATAAGGCTCTACTACAAACAAATACTTTTGGTCAATATCCTAATCTGATTAAATTAATCAAAAGCCCCTCAGGTGCAGAACTCTAGCACTGGACAGTGCGCACAATGTGCCATCATCATGTTACAGATGGTCAGCAGGGCACTCAAGGACTGTGAGAGAGCCTCAGGCTACTGTGACGAGCGTTTTCCACTCACATTAACCAGGAAATTACCAGATTTTCCTTGGGAAATGTAAAACAATCTGAGTTAACACTAGGCACATTATAGAGCAGCCACCTTGTGGATCTAGAGTGGTAGCTGTTTGAGGCAAGGGATAGAGATAGGAAGGATGCTTACCAAGCAGTTTTGTAGATAAAAAGATACATGTGAAGCTTCCTATGTAGCGTCAGTGAAGTCCAACCAACCAAATAATAAAGGCTACAGTGATGCGTGTGCGATTTAGCATTCAGAATGAAGTGCAGAGTTGCATGATAAACAGAATCAACAATGTGTAGGATGCATGCATATACAGGATGTCACTGTAGTCTAACACAGACAAAAATGTGGCTTGGACTAGCCTCTTTCTTGCCTCAAAGGAAAAACACCAATATTTATATATGAATATGTGTGTGTGTACATGCGTGTATATACACTTATGCATGGGTTTAACTGGGTTGGACCACTGTGAATAGCCACTGACTAACAAAATAACTCGAAACCATCAACTGATATGGAAAAAAAGCACTTCTCAGTCACAGAGGAGCAGTTTCATTACTTAGTGATAGCATAAATAATGCATGACCGTCAATTCTCAAAGAACTGAGATGGCTGATAGACAAACTGACAGACATGCTGTCCAGATAGCACTGTCAGTCTGTCAAACAAACAGCTACATGCAGACAGTGTGACCAGCATGGACCACCATGTATTTCATCCCTTCTACTAGAATGAATTGACATCAGTCTCTCCAATGAAACTTGGCTGTTGGGGGGAAACTTACTTTGAGAGTGATGTTCTTAAGCAGCGTGTCCTCCAACACAGCTTGCAGCTTCCTGTTGATCTCCAGCGACAGGTCCAGGGTCAGGCCGCTGTCAGCCGGGTGGGAGGAGTAAAGCGAAGCCATGATGCCCCCCCGCCGGCTCAGGTTGGCCTTGTTAATGTCTGACGCCTCTGACGAGAGGGCCCCTGTCTCCTCTCTTAGTACATAGCTCTGGATAATTCTGTGGGGAGGAAGGAATAGAGATGAGTCAATGGTGTGATTTCAAGGAGGGAAATCGAGTGAATGCGTGAGCGCTGGAAACTCAGCTGGTATTTCAAAATATAGAACGATGAATCCGATTAAGCCAGAATAATAATTCAAATTTTCCCAGAGAAGCCTCAACCTTAGTTCACATACCACGTTTCCTGTTAACGTTGGCTAAAAGCTGGAAAAGGTGGGGAAAAGTTTCAACATATTTTCAACCTTCAAACTACCTTTAAAATAACAATCTTCCAAGTGAGTTCAGCCTACAAAGGCTCTGCAGCATAATTCACTGGACAGTGTCTCCATTTTCATGAAAATGGATCCAGAGATCCGTCATTATGGTGACTTAAATTCATTGTCTATTAAAATATTGTTTTGTTCTTAATATTTGTGAAAAGGCTAAGACAAAAAACACCAAGTAGTGTTCAGCAAGGTAAAAGAGATGACTAGGATGGAAGGATAAGGACATTAGTAGACTGCTTGTACGCAGCAAGAGGCTAGCAACAGCTGACTCGGGAGCCAACATTGTCTGTATTACAGGCATGTAAGCGACAAATGATATATAGGTCAAAAATCCAAAGGTTTTGACAATTTCCTAGGTAAAATATGCTACCTATCACCCAGCCTAGGTAGAAACCAATTATATAAAATCCTTCAAGTGTATCCCTGTGCTGTGACTGTGGTGGGAAAAACAGAACTGATCTGTGTGGCTACACAATATTTCAGGTCATAACAAATGTAGGATCTCTATGGATCTAATCTTGACAATTAAACTGGCTTCAAAGAAATGGTGGTGACGACTTCAAATCTTATTTTTAAATGTTCCATTTGACGTAAAGCAAATAAAAAAATTAACAGGATAGCCTTTCATTGGGGATTTGGTGATGAAAAAAGTCTGCTCAAGTTAAACAATGGACTACATTGGCTTTCATTTGTGATTATTCTCTCGTGATTTTATTCGTATTTATGAAATGTGTTTTTCTGTAATTACATTTTGGATGCGTTATGTTAAAAGCGAGCGATGGTAACAGATTTGCAAAAAAACCCCACTGAGGATATCTCCAGCTGTGACTAATGTATCCACTTTTTGTTAACACTTCACAGAATTATGCACTTTTGCTGTGTGTAAAAACATGCCATGTGTTAACCTTCAATGTTGAATAACCAACATATTTACCATGAATAAAACCCATGGCAGAGAACGTGTTTCACCATACAGACTTTGATAGGAGCTCATAAACAGTTACCCTCCGACATTAGCTGCCCCACGGCACTAATACACCAGACCAGTTTCCGCAATGAACATCACTAGGGATATCCATGGAAGCCAATATTGGTGGCTAACTGTTCCTTACTCATTTGGAGGTATGCATGTAATTAAAATAAACATGTTCTAATAATGTGAAATGTTGATTTTAAGAGGGCCTGGGAGGGTTTCAAACATGCAGACTTCTGCAAAAGACACTGCCCTCTGATAGGCTAAAGAGATCACACCATGCATTATTATTATACAATAATGAATGTATTGCATTTTCTTGCTTCTTATTATCTTAAGTCTTTCATGGAACTCAACTCACTATGCCTATACAAAATACAGCTAAATCTATATTCCATTGCTTAAAAACGATACAGTTTATGCTTTGACAACTAACAAAGCAACTAAATCTATGGTGCAAAAATCATAAAATGGCAGGTATGCAAGCACTAGAAAGAAGCCACTATCACAAATCACTCCCACAAACACGCAGACACTTACCTCAAACTAGCCTTGGAAGGGTCCATATTTGTACCCCAGTTCCATCATGACAGTGTTTAGTAAAAACAAAGAAGTTACAGAAATTAAAGGCGTGGCCACGTGGTGCACCGACTGGAAGGTAGGGAGATGAGCAACAGGTCTAGTATATGCTAGACAATGGGTTATCTTTGGATTTGTGTGTCCCCTCTTATCTTGAGCAGTGAAAACTAGTGTGAGCAGCTTAGGCAGCAAGTCATGCATGCATGCAGTGAAGGAGGCAATTTTGAGCCTTCAGATGTCCTGCGTTGTTCCCATACTACAAAGTCCAGTTCTTAGGGTCACTAAACCCTGTACAACATGTGGCAAGACAGAGGGAAGAGAGACAGAGAGAGATATGCCTATGTGCTGGTCTACAGCTGATGGCAAAGGTTTGAAAAGGAAAACCTGTCCATGTTCAGCTATCAAAACAAATCTTAATTATCTTCAATACAGCACAGGCAAAATATGACACAAACTATGAATTGTCAGTTTCAAGTTGGAGACTTGCTGCAACATGTCAGTGAACATTCTAGATAAATGTAAATCCATATAATCTAATCCTTCTAAATCCATTTGATCATTTCATATCACCGTATATATCTATTGTATCATTCACATCAAACATCAGTATTGGATCACACACCAACTCAAATAAAACGCATCAATGGAAACCCAAAGCTTGACTGGCAGTGGGATATACTGTAGATCCCAGAACCTTGAATGGAATGGAAACATCATGATATATTTTAACAGTCAGCAGGTGTGGCTCCCCATTAGCCTGCAATACTGCTTATATGCCTCTCATTTGCAGCTACCATTGACTAGATCCCTATCACCATGAAAGGGACGCTCTCTAGAGTAAGATCCATCCATATTTCCTGAGTAGATGGCTCCTTCTGCATTGTTCCTACTTGGCTTGCACCAGCACCATTCCGGTTCAAGTCAAATGAATGTATCATTTAGCCTCAATGCTCATGTTGACAAGGTGGGGGCATTGGTCGTTAATGTTTTGGTGCAGGTAATGCTAGTTAAAGCAATGGCATAGTGAGTATCTCTACCACTGAAATGTAACATCAAAAGGCATTTAATCAGGTCCCTTTGATTTCTGACATGCTTATTGCAGCCCTTAGTGTGGTATTTTATCCGCTACCTGTTAACTGACCAGAGGGCTTACCTACGTGTATAAATCACATTACTTTTCACTTGAGGGGTGATATTTTGTATATTTTTAATGATCAACGACCAATTCAAGGTCTCTCCTTTGTCAAAGTCCCTCCCTTTTTCCATCACCTCTTTTGTTCTTCAGTGTTCATGCTGTTGTCCCAGAGAGATAGGGACAGAAAGGCAAAAAGGACAAATTCACATTCTGGATAATGTAACACCTCCTGCTTAGTTGAGATTCAACAGAGCTAAATTAAGTCCAGCAACCGTGGGATTTGTTCTCGATTATAACTCATGAATGTAGGTTGAGGCTAATGGATTCAATCCACGTCTATAGCTAGAAAACAAATGAGATGTGGAAAAGAAGAGCCGATCCAAGTATAATTAAGTACGATAGTAGGATGTCAGTGACAGATAATTTAAAGAAAAGTGCACTAAGTGTTAACAACTTAAGTTCTCTATTTTGGACCTTAGATCCTATTTGCGGACTTTATACCATGCTAATGACACATAGAGGCCATAATTTCACTGATCGGTTCAGTATTGAGCTTTCCACAGTTTTTCTGCAGGCTCTCACTGGGCTACATAGAAGTCTATTGGGTAATCTTAAGTGCTTTGGAAAAACTACAATAAACAAAAAGCTTTTCTGAGACGGGAGGCTCAGGGTGTATTCTTACAGGTCTCAGTATGCTCTCCTGTGAAATGTATTGCAATCAGAACATTGGACATATGTATTCCCCTGGCTTGTTTTCTCTGCTCCGCTGAGGAATATGTGTCAGGGGAGTGGAGTCTGAAGTGACAGCTGTTTACAAAACTGTATCGAGGTGAGCAGCCTACGTTTGTTTACCTGCAGCAATGTAGGCTACTATTAGGACAAATAACTTGGACGATGGATTCTTATAATGATTACAAAAGTGAAACATTATACTTTGACGGCACTGGCTACAGGTTTAAGCCACAACACAGACACAGAACTCGGACAAGGAGAGAAGAGAGCAAGAGAAGAGAGAGAGGCTGAAGGTGAGCAGCCATGCGAAGTTGCAGCCGAGGCTAGACCAAGAATTTCGGGGGAGTTTTGTTGTTCCTGCTAGAGGTGCAAGCAAATGCCCAGAGAGGAGGAACGTTTGTGTAGTAGGGAGTGGGATCTGTTGCTACTGAATGCCATTGAAAACATGGATGTATCCGTGGATAATACCGATGCCATGGACTTTCAAGCGCTAATAATCCGGGCAGTTTCAGAACATTTCTTTCACGTACCCAAAATAAATTGGAGGAAGAGGCCCAGGCCGGAGGGACCGAACGGACAACTCTCAATTCTGTAAGTAATCCTTGCTATTCGGGTAATACTGTGCCTCTACAACGTAGCTAGAGTGCTGACTTTTACAGTGCGAAGTGCGGTCAGTGAAATAGTTATGCTTCAAATGAAACTGTAGTTACAACATTCGGTTTGTGATAGCATACATTTCACAGGAGAGCATAGTGAGACCTGTAAGAATACACCATGAGCTTCCAGTCTCTGAAAAGCACATTTATCGTAACTTAAGATTGCCCAATAGACCAGTAAGAGCCTGCAGGAAAACTGTAGAAAGCTCAATACTGAACCGATCAGTGAAATTATGATCTCACAAACGTATCCTTTAAGGCATAAAAGTGGCTGCCCCAATACCACTTTTTCCACAGGCAATGACAAAATAGCATCTGATAAGTGCCAATCTGACCCAGTACTAATGAACAATATAGATAGAGTAATCTTTTAAGTTCATTGAACAATTTAATTCATTTTCGTCTATTAGAGAGACATCCTTCCATGTGTGAAAAAGTTACACGTGGCTCTAGCTATGAGATTTCAGTATTGGGAAACTCTTTCATGCAGATAGTTTTTATTTATATCCGACATCCACTACCAGTATCAGTCTGTGCATCCCCCTCCCTGCCCTTCAAGGCCCAACCTATAAACAAAGTTGTGATGTGATTAAGATGGTCCTTATGCTGTCCACACTGTCTCTTTAGTTTAGGTGATGACCATGAATATGCAGCGCTGTATATTTCAGTAAAATACATTATTGTAAAAAGACACAAAAGGCCCTCGTCATCTCTCTCCCTTTACTTTGGTCTGTGCCACTCACTTGGTCTTTTTGCGGATTTCCTCCACCAGTTGCTTGATGTGGTCCTCCATGAACTCAATTTTTTCTTGCTTGCGGGCTAGGGCCTTCTGCAGGCGGACGATGCGGTCCACTAGCATAGCTTTGTCCACCTCAGGGAACCTGTCTACAACCACGACGGAGGGACCTGACTGGCTCTGTAGTGATCGTTCCTCAACACTACTGCTCCCACCGTGGCGAGTATTCAAGGAACCTGGGGAATGGAGGGGATGGAGAGGATGGAGGTTGAGGTTAATTCAAGTTCAAGTTCATTTACTTACATAGCCATTACATAGTTCATAATTCATGTGCCTTTAGAGCAATCCCCTTGATTCAGGACACTGAACCAAATATTTGGTTTCATCATGTAGAAACTATAAGAAACAATGTGTGTTGCTGTGTGCTATTATATTCCATAAAACAATTACCCTGTATATTGCTTCAGATGATTTTATTTAGCTAATGTAAATAATAAAAATATATTTTTACAATTCAAAACCAAAACTCAAGCACAAGAGTAGAACTTGGCTAAAAACGCATTCAGTGATACCATTTATTTTAAATGGATGGGTTTCTTCCATCCATTTATATTATTTTATTGTTTTTGTTAACTTGTGAAACACTTTGTGATGCTCGCTCTCGATAGGTGCTATATAAATAAACTTTACTTACTTACTTACTTACCATTAAAAAGCACTGGCTTAGAAAAGTACTGGTTCACTGAAGTACCTGAGGAACTAGAGCGACTGCCCATACTGCTGGCATCCCGGTCGCAGCCTCCATTTTCAACCTGCTGCAGCTTCTTACGAGCTGTAGAAAAAGAATAACAAATTGTCAACTGTTATTGGGAGAGATTGATTCGAGTAATTCCATGGGATAGACACCATTTTGAAAGTTGTGACACCTACTCTGACAAAATGCTTGTTGGCATGACTAACTATTGGATATTATTGAAGTTATTCGCTATACTGAGCACAATGCTTACAAAATAGTAACAGTTTAGGGAATTTAATAATCTGTTTATTAAATATTCAGCAATGAGGATCAGATAATGTTTGGATAATAGATTTACAGTGTTTTCAAGTGAAACCATTTAATTACAGAATGTAAGCCATTCCACCTGGAAGAGCTTGGTGTGAGCAACACAAAAAAATAGATGCAGACACACACAAAAACACACAGAGAGCTTCAATCGTAAGTTTCATTGCTTGATTCAACTCAATGAGTTGTGCAGTTCCCAGGCGTGAATGTGTCTGCCTGAATAAATGTGATGTCGTACGCTGCTGAAAAAGACGAGTGCATGCTCAGCAAACCTTCTGGTCATGGAGTCTCACTCCAGCAGTGGTGAATGATCACATGTTCTCCCAAGGAAAAACTATTGCCTGCCCCACATGCCAACTATGTGAAAATTAAAAGCTCCTCCATACAAGATAACAGCCCTGCAATGCATGCCTTATGGTTCATGAGGGCTCATGAGTGCCCAGAGAATAGGGGAGGCTGGCTCTTTAAAAAGAAGCCTAATGTGAGAACAATAGCTCTCTTAGCCTCTGCAGTCTGCACCTATATTTTCACTCCCCTCTCTCTTGCTCCTATCCACCCTGTATTCTCTCTTCTTAATCTGCGTGTGTGACCTGACCTCGGACATGAGCACAGACCATAAAATACAATATAACAATACAATACAATGAAAGCAGATGATGGGAACTGGGAAATCTATCATCTTGACTTGTGGCAAATCCTGGTATGGGTTTGGTTACATGAATGACAGTGATGTCTGAAAACAACAAATGGCCACTTTGCTTGGGCTGAGGATCGACGGAATTGCAATGCCACTTTTTTATATTTAACATTTCATTATACAATAGGGTAGGTTATTCTATTATACCAAAATGTAAGGAGCAACAACAATATATGTAAAAAAAACAAAACAATATAACATTATGGTTTACAAGTAACATAAAACTGTGAAAGTAGCCTTAAAAACACATGGTAAGCAACCACTGGGGCTTTACGCAATATCTTGGGGCAAGGATTTAAAATGCATCCACAGTAATCCAGATACATTTTGAAACTGCATTTTCCTGTTGACATGTTTCCGTCCCCACTATCGTTTTCAGAACGTTTAAGAAAAGTTGGCCGGCCACACCAAAACGCCAGAGGCCACTTAAAAGGTTACATTTCTGACGCATTTGTCTCCACCACATTTGTTTACATGCGCTGTAACAAACAAGTATAAAGTCGCCAAAGCCACGTAGAATATAGACTGGGAATCTTGCCTAAATAAATATGGAAACATTTTGGACGTGCTGTGCCAAGTTACTAAGTGTTTAAATAAAAGCCATTGTTCAGATCAAAGCCTCCGTCATAATTTTACAGTAACGAT
>OMOT01000174.1:1976-12956 GCA_900312575.1 Acanthochaenus luetkenii
TTTATTGGGATTGCCGGGCGGGACCCCGATTGGTGCAAGACATAAGTATAAACAAGATTCTTTATCAGCAGTACATCGAAATATGTGCGTGGTCAAATTGATGGTTAAAAACCGGGATATGGCAAGAATAGTATAAGAATAACAATATTCATTAAATATTACGGATATTAAATAATTCCACAACATTATACAAATATACTGAAATGTAAATTGTATAATATAATATTAAACGAGGATTGTCGATGCTCAGTTCAAAACTTTATTTGTTCACAATATCACGCATCTCTCTTTCAGTGCGCACGGATTGACTGGTTTATTGAACGATTCATTCATTTATTAATCCGTTAGGACATTATTTTTTTTGCGTCATACAGACGTCAGATGACAACGCATACACTATATATAACACATAACAACACTTCAGTGCAGTTTATGCAGTCTATTCAAGCAGCAAAGCGTTCAGACCCTCGCACGCACGCTGCCTACACACACGGGAGGGAGTATATATCTCACCGTTCTTGCTAGATTTGGCGCTAGCTCGTTATTACCGAACACGTCAGACGTCATAGGAAACGTCGCAAACGTAAACAACCCGTTTACGGCCCGCTACAGTAAAACGTTCTGCGCATTTGGCTGCTGGGGGCGCTGCTGTGAAAACGATGCGCCGCTAGATGTGAAGGTGAAAGGTCAGCCTCTGAAACGTGTCAGTCCCTCTGCTGTCACTGTCAAGCAGAACATTGCCGGTGCCACCCAAACGTAGACTATTAAACATCGGTACTCGGACAAAAAGACCAGCTAAAAAAGATGGCAAAGAAACGGAGAGACAGAAGCGAGACCGACGAGCTGTCTTCGGCACCGGAAGAGCCGAAGGCAAATGTTGACGAGCCGCTAGCACTCAAAGGTAAGGTTGTGGCTGGCTGTGGCTAACCGGAATGGGGAGCAAAGGGAGCCCTCGAGCCAAACCAATGACGGCTCGTTAACGTCATATCTGCCTTGACGTCAGTGTGTAACAGTAGCTAGCTTTGTAACCAAGGAGGTTTTATAGAACACTAACGCTAGCTGCCTAACGCTAATCTAACATTAGCTATAGCATGCTATGCTAGCTAACGGCTAATGTTAGACAGGGGTTAGCAGATTCAAGTTACTTCTAATTGTCCAGCCTGTGAAAATGCGTCATCAAACAAAATGATAACACGTTCAATTATTCTGACACCAGGATATGCTAATCTAGCCTGTATTTGTGTAACGTTATATGAATAAATGTTTCTGAATGCAAAAACAAGAGTGCAAGAGCTCACATCTGAATGATTTAATCACAAACACCGATGAGTTGATCGTTAACTATATGACCGGCCGACGCTCTCGTAACAGTGACCTGATCTACAGGGATATTATGCTAATATTCAGTTTCGGAACTGTTGAGCACTAACCATGAAATGATGCTCCTTTGTGTTTCTAAAATTAAATAAGGCTTTAATATGTCTGCAAAGTCAATATCAGTATGTCAGTGGTCAGTTCTTGAACTGGTATTTAACTTAAAGCTTGTTGTTGGTTTCGTAATGCTGTTGTTGTAATCTTAATTTGAGCAGGGTACAAAGGTACAAGTTGTCTTTTTGAATTCATGATGCTTTACATAGCAGTTGCAGAACTGTTTAGTGGACTTTGAAATTGAAGCCTAGAGTGTTGTTATTCTAAGACAGTTATTTAACCTCACGGATAACTGATTGAACCGGATAAGATAAATAGTAAATAACATATGTAAATTCTGTGTTCGGGCATGGAGACCAGCTTTGTCCTGATTTGGCTGGAACAGTCCAAGTTCAAGCTAGGTGTCCTGGTGTTTGGGGGAATCTTTGAAATATTTCCTGGTTTCATCAGCACTGGGATGTTTATTTATACTTGGTTCTTAATTATCTCATCATTTGATTTTTTTTAACCAGCCTAACACAAATCCAAGTCTAAGAAAACATAGTCCTGGAGGAACTACTGATTCCTCTGTTGAACTGTAAATCAGTTATAGTAGTCTGAATTTGTCTTCTGTAAATCACTATCTACGGAGTAGCTTCGAGGTTTGTCTCTTAATCACATCTCTAGAGTGTCTTAGCTGGTTTGATTATAGTTCTTGTTCACATTCACAAATAAAAACTCAACTGCCCAAAAAATGGGAACTTTCCTTTTCACATGACAATATAACCCTTTAACGGACACCTTGAAATAAATTGTTTTAACAAATCATCCCTCTCCAAATAGTGTTTATTGAGAACATGATTGATTGGACTGGTTCAGCAACAGCATGAGTCTGTCTCATGGGGGAGACTCAATTCCCTGTAGAGGCTTGAACAAGTGATGCAAAACTCATAAGGAAATAACAGAGGACGGCTAGAAGCCACTACAATTATTTCTGTTCCTTAGTTAAACGCTCTATAAAGTAGATAGGCAAATTACTCAATCTCTTTTCCCCACAGAGGCACAACATACTGGAGGGGGCTCAGCACGCATGTCTCTCCTCATTCTGCTGTCTATCTTTTCCTGCGCTGCCTCAGTCATGTACTTGGTGTACATGAACTTCCCAGAGCTTAATGAGTAAGTTGCTTTCTGGATTCATGAAAATGTGTTAAATTCTAAGGGTGTCAATGTCCATATCCAGAACTGAAATATAAAGACTTTTTCACAAATGATTACTGAAAAAATGTAATGCTACTTTTACAGTTGTGGTCAAATGTTTACATACACTTGTGAAGAACATGTATGTCATGGCAGTCTTGAGTTTCCAATAATTTCTACAACTTGTTCTGTGATGGAATGATTGGAACACATACTACTTTGTCACACAAAAAACATTCATGAATTTGGTTCTTTCATGAATTTGGTTCTTTCATGAATTTGGTTCTTTCATGAATTTGGTTCTTTCATGAATTTGATTCTTTCATGAATTTATTATGGGTCTGCTGAAAATGTGACAAAATCTGCTGAGTCAAATATATACAAACAGCAATGCTAATAATTGGTTAAATGTTCCTTGGTCATTTCACCTAAACTAGGTGCTTTTGGTAGCCATCCACAAGCTTGTGGCTTCTGGTTGAGTCTTTGACCACTCCTCTTGACAGAATTGATGCAGTTCAATTAAATTAGTTGGCTTTCTGACACAGATTTGTTTCTTCAGCACAGTCCACATGTTCTCGATGGGGTTTCAGTCTGGACTTTGGGAAGGCCATTCTAAAACTATAATTCTAGCCTGATTTAGCCATTCCTTATTCCTTTACCACTTGTGTAGTAACACACCATCGTGTGTTTGGGGTCATTGTCCTGTTGGAACACCCACCTGCGTCCAAGACCCAACCTTCTGGCTGATGAATTTTCTCTCAGCAGCAGATGATAGCTTGTGTTTTCTTCCTGGTCTTGGCAATGACACAACTATGTCATGCACTTTATACTTACAAACGGTTGTTTGCACAGTTGATCTTGGGACCTGTAGCTGCTTTGAAATGGTTCCAAGTGACTTGTTCAAGTCAATGATCTGCTTTTTCAGATCCGTGCTGAGCTCCTTTCGACTTTCCCGTTGTAGCGTTTGTGGCTGAGTCTGAGAGTATCAAACGAGCCCTATTTATATGGGCTCAGAGAAGTCACGAGAAGTTAAGAGGCCATGCCACTAAGCAAATTTGATTGCCACAACTTTCTACATCACCAAAATAGATAATTCAAGTTGCTGTATGTATATTTGTGACCCAGCAGATTTTGTCATATTATAATAAATGTATAAAAGAACCAAAATGCAAGAATGTTTTTCGTGACAAAGATGTATGTGTTCCAATCATTCCATCACAGAAAAATAAGAGTTGTAATAATTGTAAACTCAATACTGCCATTATATACATGTTCTTTACAAGTAAACTTTTGACTACAACTGTGACATTTCACATTTAGATAACGCACATCTTTGTATCCTCTAACTAAAGCAGCTTCAAAAGGTGTTTCAGTAGCTCCACTTGTGTATGAGTTTATTGGAGGTGAACTGTCACTGGTCTTCTGATTTTTATATAAACTGCAGTAATGACACCGTAGTTATTTTGACTACTGCTGTTTCATTTGACACCCTCTCCCATATGAAGAGCACATTACTTGGTCACAATCAGCAGCAAGGCCAGAAAAGCTGTTAATGATAGACCCAGCATGGTAAATGGTGTTAAGTATGGGGTTCAGTCTAAATTAACAAATTGTTAAATTAAAAAATATGTTTTTGCAATGCAAAACAGGTTAAGTGATTTTACTATGTTTTAGTACCAACAGCAAAACCATTATTATTACATTTAGATATTTTTGGCTGCCTTTCCACCATTTTATTGCAATGAAAACAAACAACATGTTTGGATCCAACATGGATTACCAAAGATTATAATTTATAATCTTATTTTTTCAGTGATGAAATGGAGAAAATCAAGATCCCTAAAGACATGGATGATGCCAAAGCTTTGGGCACTGTGCTGTCCAAATACAAGGACACCTACTACACCCAAGTGTTGATAGCCTACTTCACAACATATGTTTTGTATCCTTTGAGCAAATGTATAAGCCATTTAGAAGACTGAGTATACTTGGCCCATAGTTTGATACATATTTGTTTTTATTTGACAGGGTTTTTCCTATTGAGAATTTTTTTGGCCACAGCCTGACTGAAATTCAGGCCACCAAAGACTCTTTGGGTTGCAGTGATGTTGAAGCCCAATACAATGAATTAGCTCATGTAAGCGTTTTCCCACCCCCGCTGAGAACAACCTAGGCATTGTCTGCGCCGCCCCTGCCCTTTGACTGACGGGCATTGTTCCGACCCCTACCCTACAGGTAGTGAGTGTACACGGTAGCGGCCTTATGCTGCTTTTTGCAGGCTGTGCTTGTGAGCACCACACTCAGGCCTGGCTCCAGGAGTGGGGCCCTGTGTCCCTTTCCGGGCGAGGTTCTCATCGATTTAGTTGCACCACTCATAGGGTCTTCTTGAATCACTATACGTCTTGCCCCTCGAATGAGACCAGTTTGCTTTTGGTGTCCCGACCAGGAGCACAAGACTCCCGACAACATTGCTCCCAGAGTCACTGAGGCTCACAAACCTCCACCGCAATTAGGTTATGATTAAGGCTGGGTATCGCCACTGATTTCCCGATTTGGTTAGGGATATTTCAGTTACAATACCAATTTTGCTTGGATATGAAAGAGATTCTCAGAGAACTAATGCTGTAAATTGTACAGGGAACCATCTAACCTGGTGCATTATTAAAACTTCATGTTTACATTAAGAATTGACCCCAAAGTAGTTACATTAATGTACTTTTTATTTAACATGACCAACAAACTACAGCAAACTACAGCAGTGTATCAGAAGAGAAATTACCAAAAGAGACAAACAACCATATATTAAATAATAAGTAAAAGTAAACCAACAATCAGAAATTGATAAAGGCTCTGAATTGCGCAATTCTTGTTTCGCGTGGGTTGGGACGATCACGTGATCCTAGTTCTCACCCGTCTCCCCCTGTTGCTGTTTATTGTCATAAAGATATTAGGTGCTACAAAAGTGCAGATGGTTACAGGAGTGACGCAACCGCATTTTGGATTAAAAATAACTTTTAAATCGATACTTTTCAAAAGGAATCAAGGGGTCATCTGAATTTGATAATCCTATTTATATGTCTTTTATGGATTTGGAAAAGGCTTACGACTGTGTTCCCAGAGGTACTGTGGGATTATGGGGTGCCGGGGTCATTGCTGCGAGCCATTCAGTCCCTATACACTTGGCGCAAGAGCTGTGTTCACATTCTTGGCATTCAAGTCAAGTTTGTTCAAGGTGCTTTAGGCTGTCAAACAATCTATTCCAAAAGTTTAATTTCTCTATTAGATTGTTGATCAAACATACTGAATTGGATGGTTTGTTCAGGCTTTTTAACGTTCCTTACTCTTTCATCCCTCTTTAATGCATAATGAAAGATTTCATATATATATACTTAAGCTTGAGCTCACACCTACTCCTGAGCAAAATTATGTTTTGGTAGTTCTCTCAGTTGATATGGGTGCACTTTTTTTGAAAGAGGATGCCAGTTTTGGGGTCGTAACAGAAAAGTAATGTAACAAATTATTATTGTTATTACTTTTGTAATGAGTAATACTAGTAGTAATTTGAGTAGTAATTCAGACAAAAACACCAGATAAATGCCTTTCAAATTGATTGTTGCACAAAATGATGTCCAAAAATGACAGTGAACACAATGGTGGTATTCATGTGAAATGCTCCGTTTCTCTTTCTCCGCCTTTCTTTGATTTGTTTCTTTAAATCATCTTCATCCCTCTTCCCTCAGCTCATTTTTCCATGCTTTCCCACTCCCCATTCCATTTTCAGTTTGTCATTCTGTTGCACGAAATATACTTGGAACAGCCAAGAGCTAAGCAATTAGGAGTTTAGCTGACCTTTGCCTCATGGTTGACAACAGGAAATCAAAGCTGGTGTAGAACTATTTTGAGAAATGTCAGGGAAAGGTTGTACTGCTTAGATTTCATCCCTTTACTTTGTCTTCCTCACTTTATTTGGACAGTATAGAAGCAATGGTTGTACAAGATCAGGATTATAGACCAGAAGTTTAATCCCTGAACACACTGGGGAATACACATTTTATGCCTTTCTTAAGAATAATATGTGCATGCCTGTGTGATAATTTGGTATGTTTCAGCAAAGCTATTTACCTTGACATGTCTATGTCAGCCTTCAGACATTTGCAATTCCTGGATCTATCTTCCTCAGCATCCTGTCTGGATATCTCTACCCTTTCCCTCTGGCACTTTTCTTAGTCTGCTTGGTGAGTAAGGGCGGTAGGAAAACCTTATGAAATGTCGTCATTATGCAAGTATAAGCAGCACTGTTTTTGTGATAATTTTGTAGTGTGCTGTAATTTATAATACTGTTTAGATCAGTAATGGTTCTTACTACTTTTATGCGATATATGAGTACCGGTACATGTTTTGAATAATCTAAACATTTGAATCTGACAGGCATTGTAGAACAGAATGGTGAAAATAAATGAGGATGTGTGTGCTCTGCTCATTATTTAAAGGAAAATTTCACCCTTGCATGCTCGTTCACCAATCTGTGATGTTCAATGTGTTCCAGTTGTTTTGTGATGTGATGTTGTAGTTTAGTTTTTTGGTTAGCGCAACTTTTCCCAGTCGTAAAAGTGAACCTAAGAAAACCTAACTGAAAACGCAACATGTCTTGTGGCTGCATTGCATCATGGGTCTATTGATGCAACTGTTGGTGGAGAAATTAGTTTCTCTTCTATCATGGATTTGTCCCTGTATGATTGTTTTTCCGACACTAAATTAGGGGGGGTGGGGGGTGTTTAATGTGTAATGAAGCTGAATAAAAACAGGGCCACACCAGGGCCCGCAGACTCTTCTTTGCAACTACTTGCAAGGCACTCGTACCATAGCAGCCAAAACTGAAAATAGACCGATGGTGGAGAATGGAGATAATGGTTGTTTAGGTTCCTTGGAAGCACCTTTTGGAAGCTAAAGATGCCTGGGAACTTTTGGGGTGTTTGGAGGACCTAAACATTTTTTTTTACATGTTTTTTATCCAATAGAATTTGCATAAATGGAGAAGCATGCTTTACAAATGTAAATTGTTCTTATTACATGTCTTTTTTCAGAGGCCATTGTGTGGTTTGCTACTCATATGGGGGTAAAGATTGTTGGTGTCTATGACATGATTCTGTCTGGCCATCCATTGCTGTAAAGACATGCATGTATAGAGGGGTTTTAACTGTGAGTATTTTGAAAGCAATCATCTCATAGGAATTGATGTGATGTACAGTAGTGCATTATTAATTATTCATATTAACGATTCATAGGATGGGCTTCCTGGGTCAATTCAGAGAAACATTGTATAGGTATCCTTGAACATAATATAGGTTACTCCAGTTTCAATTGGAAAATGTTCCTTGGGGGGACCTTTTCTTTTTAGTGTACACTACCTTGTGAAGACACGAGTCTACCTATGCAAGTCATAAAAGCCAAAACATTTCATCAGTACAGATTTTCTAGAACTATTTGAAATGGAGCAGTAGTTTTCTCCATTTCCGATTGTGGTTATATTTTCCTCACCTTTACACTTCTGTCAGTCATCATATGTTGTATGTTTTTTGTTAGTGTTCTGGTCTGGGTGCCTCCTTCTGCTATATGCTGTCTTACCTGGTGGGGAGACCTGTGGTCTACAGATATCTCACAGAGAGAGCCCAGAAATGGTCTCAGCAGGTAAAAGCTTCAATAGCAGTTGCCAGTATAGCTTCAAATCTATTTTCTGTAGTCTTAGATCCTTTAGCCATAAACACTTCTCCCCTCTAATGTTGGAGATGTTTAAATTGTATTGTTATGTGTATTAGTTTTGCACCCAGCACTTTTCATATAGACTACTTATTTCCTTGCAACCCATAATGTATGACCTAAAAACATGTACTGCTCATGTTGTTTCACTGGCAGGTTGACAAACATAGAGATCATTTAATCAATTACATCATCTTCCTGAGGATAACTCCTTTTCTTCCCAACTGGTTCATCAACATCACCTCACCTGTCATTAATGTGCCTTTGGGGGTCTTCTTCTTTGGTACCTTTTTTGGTAAGGCCCAGCTCTGCTTCTAGGTCTCTGAGGTTTTTCACACAAAAAACAATATATTTAAAAAAAGTTATTTATGTTATTGACTCACCTGTGTTCTGCTTGGCTGGTTTCCAGGAGTGGCCCCGCCATCCTTTGTGGCAATCAACGCAGGCACGACACTATACAAACTGACCACAGCTGGCGAGGCTGTGTCCTGGAACTCTCTGGCTGTGCTGGGGGTACTCGCTGTACTCTCGATCTTGCCCGTCTGCTTCCAGAAAAAACTGCAGCAGAAACTAGAGTAGAACATTAACCACCTCAGCAAGCACCTCATCTCCTGGCTGATCCCACGTCCCCCTTCCCTTGGCTCAGGAACAGCACATGCAGCTGTCTCTCAAGTTGCTCTGCCTCAGTCTCATACACAGTTGCTCATGTTGCTGGGGGTAGAGTCCTGGACCACTGGCACACTGAGCAGTCCTTGACCACAAAATGCATGCAGTGGTGGTTTCCTCATGACTTTATGTAACAAAGTGTAAACTGGCCGCTGCTTGTACGTGTTTTTGGTTTTTATACAGTATATCGTTAATTGTGGCACATCCTGTAAATAGAAGAAATTGCATTTAAAAAATCAGGCACTGCTTGTCATTGTATAGTATAATTATTGTCACACAATTAAAGGTGCTACTTGTAGGATTTTTAAGTAATATATTATTATATGTGCCAGTGGCTCTGTATGGTCTGCTTTCCACTGGTTTGCTAGCTTACAAACATCACTTCATAGTCTGCTGCAGTGGAACTGACAAGTTTCACAAGAAACCTGATTTGAAACCTCATCAGTTGTGATCAGTACTTTGTTGGAGATGATATAACATAAATTGTTTTATTTTATTCTGTTTCTCATTTTATCAATGAGTAAATCCTATATTTAGCACCTTAAGTTCCTCTCCCTTTTTGATATTTATTTTAACATGCTTGTATTAAATTCAAACCTTTAAGAAATGTACCACAAAAGCAATAACTGTCACACTAGTCTGTTGAAATTGGGGTTTAGTTCTTAAAAAAATATACATTTTGATACTTGATTCTTGCCGTGGTAAATTTATGCAGTGGGTAAAAATAGCAGTTATAGTGGAGAGAGAGAAAAAAGTAACTGACATAAATGATTGCAACTTTTGTTGACATAATGTCCTTTTGACAACCCAGCATGTTTTTCCTTACATATTTTACATCAGCACTCCAGGACTGTTTCCTGGATCCACCACCAGGCAACAGTCCTTTTTTGTTTTCACTTGTATTGACTTATTAACTGCATTACTCTTTGAATTTAGTTTTTCATGTGACTGGCAGTGGTTTTCTCTGATGAGGTAGTTATGATTGTGTAGACATCAGCCTATGTTTGCATTTAGTCACATGAAGCAAATATTTGCCGCTGTAGCTGGTAAAGAACAAACGAGGCTGAGAATTGAAATATGTAGCCGGGGTATGATCAAACTACAATGGGCTAGACTCAAGAATTGCTGAATTCAAAACTGTATCCCTACTTAACAAGTGAATATAGATGTCAAAACAAGTGATCCATGTGGTAGGATGCAGGTAACTCAGATGGAGCAGTGAAAAGCCAAACAGAATAATCACATTTAGTGAATTTGACAAATCCAAGGCTAACCATCTGGTAACCATGGCTTCTGAGTGCTACATTTGGTGCCGTGACCACTTCTGGATATGTGCTCAAATTATATGCATCCGTCTCCACTCCCATGCTATTGTGTGCTATGCCTATGGAATTGTAGGTGTTGTCGATGCCATGCTTCAGACTGCCAACTAACTGTGAGGTGTAAAAGCCTTACCTTGCTTTTACAACTTTCATCCTAAATAAGTTATGAAGAGAACTATTGTATGAATCTAACCAGGAGACATGTATTATAATGCCAATTTAATGCTGAACAGATTCACTGTGTCCTACTGTAAAAATGTTATTGCCCTCTCTAGAACTTGGTCTGATATGATTACATAAACATCAATTTATGTAAAATTTGAAATGAACAGTACTGAGGGTTTCAAACCTCATACATTTTATAGTAGCAAATAATTAGCACTATGTCAGCTAAAGCCCATGGGTGTTGGGTTGTTTTATAGTGGTTGCTAGGTTGTTATAAAGCTCAATTTTTACACCTACAGTACATCATTGTCTTGGAAAAACATCTTCAGTTATTTAGCTTGTACATGGTATAGAAAGATCCTACAAGCATTACTACTTGTCTTTGTCAATATTTAAATAGGAGCTAGTTAAGTTATTAATATGGTACACTTCTTCTACAGAAGGTCAACAGTACCCCCCCCCCCCC